>KN042418.1:709752-733891 GCA_000739165.1 Podila verticillata NRRL 6337
AAAAAAAAAAAAAAAGAAAAAAAAAAAGCGCTCAACCAACCTATTCCTTCGTCTTGCCTGTGTCTCGCCCCCTCCTCGGCCTGTTCTGCCTGTTCTGCCTGTTGGCCCTCTCTCTCCCTGCCCTTCCACCCAACCAAAAGCAATTTCTCGGTAAAATACACTGCTCTCCTCGGTATAGTGCGATTTTGTCCTTGTGGACAGGACAAAAAAGGGAACGATGGTGCTTGTGTTTGTCCCTGTGGGTTTATCCCGTTTCTTCCTCTTCCTGTCTCTCCACCTGCCCTCATGGCCTACTTTTTGGTCTTCCTTTTTCCTTTTTCTTCTTTTTCTCTTTCTCTTTCTCTCTCTCCCTCTCTTTCCTTCGTTTCTCATTCCTCTTTCTCCTCTTCATTACATATCCTTCCTTCCTTCCTTCCTTCCTTCCTTCGGTCACTTCTACTTTCCTGCCGGACTCTTATCTTTTCCACTAATAACAACTTTGTCCACTCGGCTGTCTCAATCCTCGGCATCATCGCATACATTTCATCCTCACTCACATTTGCCCCATTCCTCCATCTTGCAAAGTTGTCCTCATTGCGCTTTCCCTGTTTCTGGCAATAATATTATTGCAAAAAAACAATCCTCTGAATATCTTCACTACATTCACAAAATGGTCAAATCATCAACCACACCATACTGCTTTGTCAGTGGCCTTGCCAACAGGTCCACTGCCTCCACATCGTAAGTTTAAAAAGCAGAAAGGAAATGGATACAGTCCCTCTTCCTCTTCCTCTTCCTCTTCCTCTTCCTCTTCCTCTTCTGTCCACATCTCCATCTGTTTGCTGTCCAACCACACTCGATGCTCAGTGTTTGGCACGATATCTGAGCGAATATTAATTCGTCTCTCTCTCTCACACACACAGGTCCAAATATATCCTCACCATCCGTCAACAGCCACAACGAGCAAAGGTCTGTGGCAAGGAGCGAGACCGTCGACCCATCGACCCTCCCCCAATTGTCCAAATCAGGCTCGCAGACCCATCCGCAGACCGAAACAGGTAGGGAAACGTGTAATTACTTTATTGCAAGCATAGCCAGTCAGCATAGCCAAATGTCTAACCCCCCATTCCATCCTCCCCTCTCATATTACAGCGACTACCTCCAAAGCCCTTATCTCTTCATGTGCTGCAATCTTGTGCGTGCTGATGAACCTGACGGCGACATTGTAGCCCCTGCTCACCGTGCACTCGCTGGCACTGTGGTGTCTTCGCTCAACCGTCTCAAGGACATTGACAACTCTGATGGTGGTTTCTTTGTCTTTGGCGATATGTCTGCGCGTATGGAGGGCCACTTCCGCCTTCGATTCACCCTCTTTGAGATGGTAGAGGGCCAGGTCGTTCATGTCATGAGCGCTGCCTCGGATCCCTGGATGGCTTATTCGAGCAAGACCTTCCCCGGCATCTGTGAGTCGACCTTCCTTTCTCGATGCTTCTCAGACCAGGGTGTTCGTATCCGCATTCGCAAAGACCACCACGTCAAGCCCAAAAACTCTTCTCCAGAAATGGCACATCAGTCTTTGCACAGCCCGCTCTCGTCCTCCTATGAGGACCACAGCGACGATGGCCATTCCAGACGCCCCAAGGCCTTGCCACACCACAACTCCGATGCCTATATGACCAAGCATGTTGCTATTGCCTCTAGGCCGCGTGGCGAAGGTCGCCAATCCTCGGCTGAGCCAGCACCTCACTACTACCATGGCCAGTACAACCACCAGGAGTCGGCTCCTTCAAGACCCAACCATGACCCATACCATCACGATAGCCACTATCACAAGGCGTCACACTCGTACCACCCTTACTCTAGACACTACCCCCAGTCTGTCGAGCACGAGCCATCACCACCACTGGGTCGCCGTCCATCGGACACCTTCTCCCGGTCATATCCTTCACATGAGCGTTATATGGAGTCGTCTTGGTCCACGTCCTCCTCGTCGTCATCCTCACCCTCCATGTATCCTCCCCACCAGGGTTACGGCCCCTCAGGTTCACATTTGAACAATAACCATCACGATGACCATGCAATGGACTATAGTCCTACGCCATCCAGGCACGCATACGAGTGTGCACCTTCACACCCTCAGTACCAACACAGTCGCACGCCTTCCATGTCCTCTCTGCACAGTGAAGGCAACTTTTCACCACCGCAGCCCTTCTCCCCAAGCCCAACGGATATTCCCACTCTACCCTCCATCTCTCGGATGCCAACGGCAATGGGAAAAGTGCAACTTCCACCCATCCATACCCTCTATGCTCGTTAAACAGCGAACTGTCACCTTGAATAAAAACTCGCCTTGTATTTTTAGCTTACTTGATCGTTTCCTTCGTGTGCTCTATGACCATTGTTGAATGCCCTTGTACCTCTCTATGCACAAAGTAGACTAGGTAAAGAGACAGAACAAACAACACATAGTCTCTTTCGGAGGATTACCCAAGAATTGACATATGTTCGTGGCAGCTTCTCGTGGATGTTTGTGCGTCTCCAATCTCTTCGCTCCACCACAGCAACAGCCTAGATGTCCCTGTGCCCAGCCAATGAAATGACGCCACACCAGTCTGCAGCATTCTTTATGCGACATTCTCTAAGTGCAATCTCCATTTGTTGTTTCTGTGCAACTTTCCTCACCTTTATTTTTACTGAGCATTCGCTTTAGTCTCTTTTATCTCTTTTCCTATCTCCATTCACATCTCATTCTCCTCACTCTACCCTACCCACCCCACCCCACTCTGTCCTCCTTCTTGTCCCCTTTTCTTCCTTCTTTCTTTCCTTCATTCCTACACATCTTCTCCATTCATCACCACCCTACTTTATACATACCAGAACTTCTCCCCATCAATTTGACGAGATGAAGCTCAGTCTCTTGTCTCTCCTGCCGCTTGTGCTGTCCGTTCAGCATGTCTATGCTGAGGAGCCCCAGACCACCAAACAGTTCCTGGACCAGGCCAACGCCTATCTTGGCAGGGGCGAGTACAACCTGGCCTTGCAGAGCTATGATGCTGCCATTGGTAAAAAGAAGTTCCTTTCATCTTCGGAAATATGTGCATGCCAGACACAAAAGATGACAATGCAATTAGAAACTGACGTCTCTTTTGTGCATTTGAACGACCTTTAGACAAGGATCCATCCAACTATCTCTCGTACTTTAAGCGAGCCGCAACTTACTTGACCCTGGGACGCAGCAATCAAGCCCTGGCCGACTTTACCACTATCCTCCGACTCAAGCCCGACTTTGGCCAAGCATTGATCCAGCGCGGAAAGATCTACACCAAATCAGGAGACTTTGCCAAGGCCAAGCAGGATCTGGAGACCTTCAGTGCCAGCCATCAAAGCGACCCACAAGCACAAGAGATCCCTGAGCTCCTCGCTTCCATTGACGAGGCCTCCAAGGCCCTGGTGCTCGCAGAGGCTGCTGCATCCAGTGGCAAGACGGAGGAGTGTGTCCACATCCTTGGATCTGCTATTCTGGTCGCCCCACTCTACGTCCCCTTCCGCCTCCAGCGTGCCGAGTGCCATCTTGCTCGAGGAGAAGTCGAAGAAGCCGTGAACGATTTCAAGTAAGTGTGGGGTTTGCCAAGCCAAATGGAAAGAAGGAAAGCAAAAAAAAGACACAGTTGGCTTTGTTTCATCCATGGACTCACCGACCTTTCCCACTTTGTGGGCACTCTATTTTTTAGCCGTGCAACTCACAACGCAGCAACGGATCCCAAGTTAATGCACCGGTTGTCGACCATGAGCTACTATTCGCTGTACATGCCAGAGCAGGCTCTTGCACAGATCAAGCAGTGTATCTCGTTCGACCCGGAGAACAAGTTGTGCAAAGCCCTGTTCCGCAAGCTCAAGACGACAGAAAAGGATATGGCCAAGCTGAACGGGGATCTTCAGAACGGACGATGGGCGGGTGTGATCAACAAGTCGGTTGGAGGCGAGAAATCGCTGGTGAACAACATTGAGACGGAAACAACCACGATGGAGGAAGTCAACAACGCCAAGGGAAAGATGCCCAAGAGACTCTTGCTCAAGGTGTACTCTGCGGCGTGTAAGGGCTATACTGAGGTAAACCGACATGAGCCAAAAAAAAAAAAAAAAAAAAAAAAAAAAAACTGTTGTCTTGGAAGAGAAAGAAGTAACGATGCTGACTCTTTTTTGTATTGTTCTTATTGTTTTTGATTAATAGAACAAGGATACAAAGAGCGCACTGAAATGGTGTTCTTCAACATTGTCGCTGGACGAATCTAATGTTGACGGACTGGTTGGACGAGGCATGGCCCATATGTTGAACGACGACTTTGAGGAGGCGATCCGGGATTTTACCAAGGCCCAAGAGCTGGCTGGCGGCCAGGACCGACAGATCCACGAGAAGCTGACCAAGGCCCAACGGTTACTGAAGCAATCACAACAGAAGGACTACTACAAGATCTTGGGCGTGCCACGGAGTGCGAGCGAGCGTGATATCAAGAAGGCGTTCCGTAAACAGGCGTTGCAATGGCATCCAGACACATACCGGGGTGATCTGACACCGGACCAGGTCGAGAAGAAGATGGCGGCGTTGAATGAGGCGTACGAGGTCCTGAGCGACAAGGAGCTGCGACAGCGGTTTGATAACGGCGACGATCCTAATGACCCTCAGTCAGGGCAGAACCCCTTCGGACAGGGATTCGGTGGTAACCCGTTCTTCTTCCACCAGGGCGGCAGCCCATTCGGACAACAAGACGGCGGTGGAGGATTCCAGTTCAACTTTCAATTCTAGACACAATCCATGAGATTGTAACCAAAAATAAAATACAAAGAAAGCGTAACAGTTTTGAAGAATGAACGAACAGCCTGCCATCGTGGGGCAGTGAGTTGTACCTCCTTAGTATCAAAGAGGTATACAACCTCTGTACTCTTGCATCCCTCACGAGCCACAAGACGAATGCAAGAAAAGCATGCTCAAGTATTTTTTGTCAAACTTTCATTCACATCATGTTTGGCATTTACACCCGCACTCTCGCAAAGTACCCCGTCTGGACACAGGCGTTCACTACTGGTAAAAAAAAAACGAGGGAGACCTTGCCAAAAACGCTAATGTCCCTAATAGCACAACTATTGCTAACTCCCCTTTGGTCCCTGAAAAAAAAAAAAACGACATGGACACAAAAATAGGCGTCCTGTTTGGAACAGGAGACATCATTGCCCAGTTCCTGATCGAAAGCAAGCCTAGCAAAGGCAAGGACGCGGCTGTGCCCGTCACTGGGTCATGGGACGTGGCCAGAACAGGGCGGATGGCGATCTTTGGCGCCGGGTTCGCAGGACCTGTGCTGCATCATTGGTACAAGTTCCTGGACCGCAAGATCCAGCTCTCGACTCCGTTCCGGTCCTTGCTCGGACGGGTCGCAGTGGACCAGCTCTGCTTTGCGCCGTGTTTTATTGCCTCGTTCTTTGTTGGACAAGGGTTCCTCGCCGGCGCAAACAAGCAGACTATTCAGGCGCGTCTGGAAAAGGTTAGCTTGCTGTTGCGCCTCGTTTTCTTCATTTGTTGTCGAGGATCAAATCTCAACGAGGTCATTGAGGGCTTGTGGATTTTTAACCGCGTTCGTCTTGCGTATGTACTATGTGTGTGATGAATAGGGTTACCCTGGCGCCTTGAAGAGCAACTACATGGTCTGGCCCGCAGTCCAATTGCTCAACTTTTGGTGTGTCCCGCTGCAACATCGTCTGATGGTCGTCAACACATTTGCCTTGGGTAAGAAAACACCCAAAATCAAATTAGCCAGTTCGTTAAAACACAGTGGTCTTTTATCTAGGTCCTAACTGAACCTCAATTACCTCGATAATTATAGGTTGGAACACGTATCTGTCGCATGTCAATCAAACTTCACGCTCGATAGAAAAGCCTGTGGAAACAGTCGTATAAGCAATAGACGCGTGTTTAATAGCAACAAGGAAACTGTCTAAATATGTTACAGAGAACGAGGTGATGTATATACAAATGTGCAGAGAGAATTGCAAGAGAGCGATCTCAACAACGTTTTCAGACACTCTTCTTGCTGGCGTGGTTCCGGCACAACCACAAGAAAAGTTCCAGAGTGTAGTGTGCGTCGTTTCCTAAGGAAATGTTGATATAATCAACGGTAAGTACGATATGTTCTACAAAACAATTTGTTCGAGATAGAATAGTGGACAAAGAGAGTGAGAGTGGGAGAGTGGGAGATCCATACCTGCGTTGTGGAGGCTATAGTTCTCAATGCCGACTTCGTCCAGAAGCTTGCCAAGTCCAGTCTTAATGTTGCTGTCGTTGACACGGGCACTGTTCATTTCGACTGTGTCAAACTTGATCATGCCTGGTGGGAACTCGACGCCCATCCGCCGCAAGTAGGTCTCGTCGCTGGACATGTCATGAGCAATGAGAACCACAGATCCCTCGGCGTTCTGCTGTGCGGCCAGCTCCAGATCCTCCTGAAAGGCTGTGATACAGTCCTTCAAACTTGCCCACGCCGTGTCGCCAAACATGAACAGATTGCGACGGTCTGCCACGTACCGGCCATTGGACAGGTGCTTGTAGTCGAGCACAGCAAAGTGCCTGTCCGCAAACTTGTTCAGTCCCGTGTCCCAGGTCGACCATCCGATTTCCAGGATCAAGGCGTGGTCCTGCTCATATGACTCGATATCCACGGAAATGAACCGCAGTGGAGACGCGTGCGTGGCGTGGACCATATCAGCGGCCTCGTTGAGGGTTTTTTGGTAGGAGACGAGGCGGCGCAAGGCTTTCATCTGGTTGTTGAGTTTCTGAATGACCTTGTTAAACTTGTTGTAGGCGTTGCTCTTGGCCATGCGGGGAGCCTTGTCGACCTTGGTGAAGGTGGAGGGAGAGGCATAGAGGGACTTGAAGTCGTAGCCGAATTGCTGCGTGATCATGCCTCGAGTCTGTTCGACACCTGGCATTGAAATTAAAGCCACCCACTTTGTCTGGCTTTCATCGTAGCCTGGTTTGTGCATTACGTGTGGAAGTTGATGTTAGATGCATCTTCTTTGACTTGGTGGTGAATTGTCATTCGTTTCTTTTTACCGTAGTAAAACACTTCGGTGCGATCAAGGAACTCGGTCGACAAAAAGAAGGATGTGAGCGCGTTCTTTGTGTCTGGAGGGCATTCCTTGCTCCACTCATACATGGCTGTGTGCAGCTGGAGGAATGACGCGGTAAGCATTGTTGATGGGCTTTGTGGGAGATGGTGAAGAATGAAGTGCAGAAGGATGAAAAAGAGACGGAATTCTGACGAGGATTTTAAGCTTTTTTGAATAGGCGACGCAGCCCAAACGATTATCTTTTTGTGTGCGAGTTGACTCTTCCTACGTCGAGCACCGCAGTAACAGCATCATGTTGGTGCTTTCCTGGCTTTCCCTCCTTGGACCCTTGTTGTCAGGAACAAGGACACACAAATAGACACTGTGCACACAGCACAACTGGGCCACACTCAGGACACAAACACCTCTCTGCTAACCACTTCTTTCTGTGGTCAAGCTGGGCCATTGCGCCACCAAATTACTGTTGAAAAAAAAGTGCGGGAATTTTGGACGCAAAAGATAAAAAAAGACGCAGTTGCAAGTCCAAGATGTGAATGGCAATGGTGGAGAGGACGATAGGCAATGGTTGTGCTCAACGCGACACACAGAGATATCTATACAGAATGGAATCATGGAAGGATGCCTTTGCCTTTTGGATCCAAATAGAAAAGAAGATGGGCCAAAGGTATCTTTGAAAGAAAGAGTGAATGAATACACAGACAAAGACACGCGCGTACCAGCCAGCGCGCTTTTTTTTTTTTTTTTTTTTTTTTCCTGCCTCTCTCTCTTTCTCTTTTTTTTAGCTCATCTCACTCTCATCATCCCCCCTCCCCCCATTTCTTCATCTTTGTCCTGTTCACATTCGCTCCCTCACTCCTTCACTCCCACTCTCACTCCTCTCACTCACCCACTCCACGTCATCTCACTCTCACATTAATCCACTTCTCCTTACACATCCTTCATCGCCACTACCATGCAGACCATAAAGTGTGTCGTTGTTGGAGGCAAGTCCTTGATTCCATGCCATGATTTACTCTTTTATTGGAGAACCCCTTGAGAAAGAAAACCTTACTGACCAAGAGAGTTTCTCGCTTGCTTAATCTCCATCGTCGCTACAATAGATGGTGCCGTCGGAAAGGTATTGGCAATGGACACTACAGCGCACTCTTTCCACAATCATGTTCCAAACACATATATACACACACACAGCACTACACCACAACACACAACGTATACAGCATATACAACATATACAACTACACCAGATATCCGCAGACAGCAAGCATGGACATGTTATCGGACCAGATATTGGCTGGACATGCCTATCATACTGTCCATGTGCAGCTCCCCTTTTCCCTTTTGTTCACCTTTTCTTTTCCTTCCTGCTTGTTCCTCAGGCTTGTTTCTGTTCGTCTCTTTTCTCTCTCTGTCTCTCTTTGTCTCTCTCTCTTTTCTCTTTTCTCTCTTTCTCTGTCTTTTTTGCTTTTTGTTGACTCCGTCTTCAGTCAGCTTTGTATTGACCACCTTGAGAGAAGGAAGGAAGAGCAGAGCTTGATTTAATATATCATAACCAACGACACACAACACAACAAAGCAACAAAAGGAACCGTCAAAAAAAACAAGGGCGGGAACCAGCTAAAATAGAAAAAACAAGCCGACGCAAGGCCAGCACAACCAATATCCAAAAAAAAAAAAAAAAAAAAAAAAAAAAAAAAACGACAATTCCCCAAGGAGTCAAAATACAACAACATTTGCATTAGAATGGACAATGCGGGTGCATAATGTCGATTAAAGATTATTAGTCCCTGGAGCAAGGAAGCAAGGAAGCGGCAGTAGGGTAGCAGATGCTAAACAGCCCTTTTTTTTAACTTCGCCACCCACCCACCCAACTCGCCCAACCACCCATTCGGAGGCACAAAAAATCGAGAAAACGTCAATTGCTTTGTTCGCACATTGGATGTGACCATGTGATTCATGGTTGTGCTACTTCCAACCTGCCTTGCACACGTGAATTAACCTGGCATATTGCCATTCTGTCCTTCTTTACTTTTGTGGATGAAATAGACCTGCCTTCTCATCTCGTACACCACCAACAAGTTCCCTTCTGAATATGTCCCCACCGTAAGTGCAGCCGCAGAGGTGTAAACCGGGGAGCATGGACGATTCGTGGAGAGGTGAGATGTGGCGCGTGGTGGGGGGCAAATCAGTGCATGACCGCACTGCGTTTGTATTCCACTCCCCTCCACGATCGTTTTAGGTCATGCCACTCTCATTTTTCACCCCTCTTTTTTTTTTATTGCTTCCCTCGACAAAGACTGTTGGACGGACAGGAACAAAAAACAGAGACGAGATCTGTCTCATTCGGCACGATCGATACAACCCTGTCGCTATCCAAAAAAGCGCTTCGCAGATTTGAGATATGCGGAACCTCGCCATACCCGAGCTGTACACATGTGGTACTCAGGATTAAGCAAACAATTATTTTTGGGCGCTGTCCATTTGTTCATCGTGTGCATGCAATATGCGCTTCGTATCTCTCCAAATGTTTAATGCGAATAAGAGAGATGGGCTTGTTTAACATTGAGAAAGATACAAAAAGAAAAAGAGCAGCTCTCTCACTTTCGGGCCAAATGCACTACTTTGAGATAATTGTACAGGTGCCAAAAAGATATTTGGTACTCTTCACAGAAAACTTACTAGCCTAATGGCCATTTTTTCAACATCTAGGTCTTTGACAACTACGCTGTCACAGTCATGATTGGAGACGAGCCCTACACTCTCGGACTTTTCGATACTGCCGGTAAGAAGGCACAGATGGAAACAGAGGACAAATATCAGTTGGAACAGCAAAAAAAAGGAAAAAAGCACCTTTGAGGAATCAAATCTCGGGAAATCAAAACTGACAATCTCATTTTTGACGTGGTGGACAAACATCTCAAAAAAAAAATAGGTCAGGAGGATTATGATCGCCTTCGCCCATTGTCGTACCCTCAGACGGATGTCTTCCTGGTCTGCTTTTCGGTGACCTCCCCAGCCTCGTTCGAGAACGTGCGCGAGAAATGGTTGCCCGAGGTGCACCACCACTGCCCCGGAGTCCCCTGCCTGATTGTGGGCACCCAGGTGGACTTGCGCGACGATGCTGCAGTGGTAGAAAAGCTCTCGCGCCAGAAGCAGCGCCCCATCTCGGCCGAGAACGGCGAGCGCCTGTGCCGCGAGCAGAACGCGATCAAGTACGTCGAGTGCTCGGCCCTGACCCAGAAGGGCCTCAAGAACGTGTTTGACGAGGCGATTGTGGCTGCCCTAGAGCCCCAGGTTGTGCGCAAGAAGAGCAAGTGCATGCTTCTGTAGAGAGAGAAAACTCGAACAGGAGGAGGAAGAGGAAGAGGAAGAATTTACCCAGTAGGACGCGAGGACAATAGGATAGGGAAACAACATCCAAGGCTCCATCGTCTTTTTTTTTTTTTTTTCCTTTCTGACCCTTGAACCCTTTCACAACGCTCAACTACAGAGCAGCCAAGAAATACATACAAAAAAAACGGCGAGCTATATCAATTTTTTACTCAAATAAACACTGCTAATCTTTTCCTGATCGCTATTATTTTTTTTTGTATGATATGTGCGTTTGTGTGTGTCCCTTACTCAGATCTCAGACTCGTCACCCGACGACGACGAACCCGTCGAGGACGACTCTGAATCACTGACAAACTCGGAAGACTTGAGTGCGCTCAGCACGCGGCGAGTGGCCTTGTTCTGCGAGCGGCGGGACCCAGATGAGACAGAGCCGCCGAGGAGTGGGCGAGAGCCGGCCAGGTCCGAGTTGGTGAACGCGACATTCAGCATCTTCTCGGCCAGGGCGCGGTCGTGCTGCTGCTGCAACAGCTCTTGCTTGTGCTGCTTGTGCGACTGCTTGTGTTGGCCTGATGAGGACGTGGACGTCTCGCGAGTCGACGAGCCAGCATCTGTGGGTGCCGATGACAAGGCAGTCGATGACGACGAGGCGTGATGATGGTGATGGCCCAAGGCCATGTCTTCTTGCTGCTGCAGCTCTGGGAAGTGGGCCGAGAGGGCAGCAATGGCGGCCTGCTGGGCTGCATCGTTGATCTCCTGCTGCTGGATCATGACCGCTGGGCGACTCGACGTGCGGGCGGAATCGTCCTCGCCAGATTCGTTCTTCTCTCCAGAGCTGTTGGCCAGTGCGCTGGAAGAGCCGCCGCGACGGTGCTGGATGCGTCGCTCAACGTCTTGGATCATGAGTCCTACCACCTGCTTGAGAGTCATCTGTCGGTAGCCCTCGGTCTTGCAGCGGGACGACATGAAGGTCCTGGCAATCTGGTTCGAAGCTGGGACGCGCTGGAGACTAGCCACGGCTTCGGCCTGGGCGGCAGAGACGGCGGCGGCCATGGCTGCTGCGGCAGCTGCAGCGGCCACAGCGGTGCTGTCACCATCCTCCAGATGGTTCTTCTTGGAATGGAGCTGGTCCTGAGTCTGAATGATCTTGGCCAACTGGATCGCATTGCTCTCCTGAACCTTGTTCCGCAACTTTTGGGCAATGTCGGTCCACTGGATTTCCGTGTGGTCCGTGACGCCAGATTCGAGAATCATGTGCAGCACATCCAACTGCTGTTGGAGGCCTCCGCGTCGGCGAATGGGACCTTTGGGAGCCCGAGGTACCATGGTGGGGATGGGGATGCCTGCTGCGGCGATACTGGCGGTGAAGTGGTCGTTGAAGTTACTCTCTCCTGCACCAAGAGTGATGTCGCCAGAGCTAGGGTGGCCGTCGCCTTGTCCCATGTTAGTCGTCATGGCCTGGGTCCACATCATACTGTCACTGTTGCTGTTGTTGTCGGTGTTGGGCATCGCTCCGTGGAGGGCGGCCGCGAGAATGAGAACGTCCTGATCAGCTGAATTCTTGGACTGGTCGTGGTTCTGGACGAGACCTAGTCCTAAATCATTCTGGAGCTGGATCGTGTGCTGGTGTTGTTTCACTGCCTCAGCGGCGGTTGAAGCGTTTGCTGCTACTGCTGCTGCTGCCGCGGCAGCGGCAGAGCTGGGACCGGTCCACTCACCACGCTCTAGGCGAGGCTGAAGAGTCTGGGAGTATCGATGTCTGCATTGATGTCTTGTTCGGGTGCCTTCCATGCGCTCCGAGATCAGAGTCCACATGGGGTTCGAGTCGAGGATCGAAGCCTTGCCCTGCGCCAGAGCCAGATCTTGCATGATGCTGAGCAGCTTCTCGTCTTCGTGTGGCTGCCATGGACCAGTGACCATAGTGCTCTGATCTTTGAGGTGGTTTCGGTAGCGATCACGGCAACTGTCTGCCATGCGGCCGAGTTCGGTTCCGATGGTTGTCCACTGGCCTTTGTGTTTTGCGTAAAGCTCAATCAGTTTCCTGTCATCCTCTTTGCTCCAGGTACCGACGTTGTTCTGGGGATGGAACATGCGGCGAACATGCAGGTAAATGTTCAGCAGTGGGCGAGTTTGCAGGCGAACAGCTAAAACAGACAACAACAATTAGGCTTGATGTGGGACGTCCTCGGTATTGATCAGTTAAAAAATATACATTCATACCGATTTCGACCCAAAGAGCCTTGAGATCGTTCTTTTCAAAGCGTCCGCGACCGTTTCCATTCTCGAACCAGCGGTTGATGGCATCCTCGGCCATATTGTGACGCGAAACGTATTCGTTGATGGTCTGTCGGATGAGCTCGTCTTCGTGTGAACTGAAGGTTCCAGTGCGGTACGCGATTCCTATCATTTAAAGTAGTATTAGACAAAGGGTTTGGAAAAGAACCTACAATTATATCGCCTAGTATTGAAGGCCCATTTGTTACCTTTCTCTTTGAGCGCGGTGGCCATCAACCACTTGGTGTGCAGGGGGTTGTCGCTTCCCATGTCTGCTGCGAGCTGGTCTTCCAGGGATCGCTGAGGGACAGCTGAGATTTTGGGCTTACTGCTTGCGCTGGCCGTGGCGGTGGTAGTGTTCTTGGACTTGGATTTCTTTTTGGAAGACTTGGAAGAAGACGATGTAGGCTCAGTGTGTTCTGCAGGTTTCATTGTTGCGAGGATGGAGGGGTCGTGGCTCAGGCTCATCAGCATGGTCGATGCGTCGGGGACAGAAGAGTGTGTGTCTGCGATGGCGCTGTTGTTGGTGTTGGCGCTAGTTGTGCTGTTGCTGGCAAGGTTCTGTTCAATAATCATCTGCATGGTGGGGATGCCTGTCATCGACTCCATGATCTGCTCTCTCAGACGCGTGTTAGTCTCAGGATCCAATGGAATCTGTTGCTGAAGTTGCTGTTGCATTTTGATCACATCATCGCTGACGCTGCTGGCGTTGTGTCGCTCGTTGTTGTCGCCGGCACTGGCAAGAAGGTCGGCCATGGTCGCCATGCTGGATTTTGAAGGCTCTCCAGAGGTCGAAGACGCTGAGGTGTGAACAAAGGATGCTTGAGCGAGAATTCTCTTTGGTGGCGAAGATTTGGCTGCTTGTGCATGATTCTCCTCTTCGGAACCTGAGCTGTCGTCATCGGCAGAGTGTATGCCACCCAGGAGATCGAGTTCAGCGAGACCGTCACCGTTTCCAAAGACACCGGCTGCACCGCCGACATGGGGCAAAGGCGAAACCAGCGCCTTCTTGAAGCTGCCGGCGTTGAGTGTATCCCCTCCTTTTCTCTTCTTTGACTTGTATGACTTCTGCTCCATTGATATATCCGTCGGTGATGGGTCGGCTCCTTGATGCACTTTACTAAAAATGTGGGGTCGAAAGTTGAAGGTCCCTGTGACTGTCGCTACGAACACGCGGTGCAGACAAATTTCGACATAATCCGAGATGAAGCACCGAGAGACGAAAGACGAAAGACAGGGAGAGAGATAGAGAGAAAGAGAGAGCAAGAGAGAGAGAGAGGGGGGAAAGAAAGAGAGAGAACAGGTAATTGTCAGCATTCATTCACATCTGCTTTCCATCCAGTGGCAACAACCACCGTGTCCACTCGTTCGACAAGTGGGAAAATAAAACAGCGAAACACTGCGCAAAAACTCCATTGTGCTCACAGGCGCCATTGCCAACAGTCGAGCAAAATCGCAGCTCTGAAGTTCATTGGGAAGTTGTGATGTAAAACAACAAAAGTACTTCCTCAATCTGTTTACAAGGGACGTGAGCCATGTCTAGGGCAATAACCACACCTGTAGGTGGCAGTCTAGTCTTGACACAAACTTGGATTGGCCCATTAACATCATGAATGGTCGTCTTACCTTAAGCCTTAAGGGTATGTGGATGAAAGTGCAAAACCAAGGTTTTCAAGTGGAGCGAAAATTTCTTCTTGTTTGCGGAGCAAATTTGGGTCACATGATATAATACACTTTGGAAGGACCACAGGTCCACACCCACAAAGTTTTAAGTGAAAAAAGCGTTTTGCTTGAATCCATGCTTTTTATTTCGACACAAAAGCGAGAAAACATACAAGTTTGAGTGTGCATATTCCAAACATAATTTAACGGTTGGACTTGGCGACACGCTCCAACTCATCCTTCTTCTTGATGGCGTAGGAGTTGGAAGAGCCCTTGGCGGCGTTGATGAGCTCATCAGCAAGGCACTCAGCAATGGACTTGACGTTGCGGAAAGCAGACTCACGGGTCTATTAGGTCAAATAACATAATGGAGTATCATTAGTACCTGTAAGGGGCGAAACCTCTTACTCTGAGCTATAATTTAAGAAACATTGGCAGCGTATGAACCAGGAACAAGAGGAGGCGCGACCTAGCTTCAGAGGCCGTCAAGAAGGTCTGACATATACTGGCACGTCCGAGCTCAAGTCTCGTCGTGATAGAAGTCTTCCTTCGACAGCCTACGAAATGCAAAGTCAGTCGTCCTTCTCCCTGTTCCTGAGGTCCCTGTACAATACGGATCTGCAGACTTACACCGATGGTCAAGAGGGAGACAGCCTGGTTGACGCGGCGGAGGGGGGAGACATCGACGGCCTGGCGACGGACGGTACCAGCGGAACCGATACGGGTGGAATCTTCACGGGGACCGGTGTTGATGATGGCATCAACGAGAACCTGGATGGGGTTCTGGTCGGAGAGAAGGTGGATGATCTCGAAAGCGTGCTTGACGATACGGACAGCCATGAGCTTCTTTCCGTTGTTGCGGCCGTGCATCATCAAGGAGTTGGTGAGACGCTCAACAATGGGGCACTGGGCCTTGCGGAAACGCTTGGAGGCGAAGCGACCGGCAGTGTGGGGCAAGTAGACGGGGGCCTTGACCTGGATGTAGTCGATCAAGGAGATATCCTTGACCTCGACATCGTCGTAGGACCACTTGTTGAAGAGGCGGACAGCGCCATCGGTCTCAATGCCGGCAGGAAGAGCAAGGGTAGCCATTTCTGATTAAGTCCAAGAAACGATGAATTGAGACAAATGGCGTTAGGATTCCAGATCACAATACTCTGATTGGTATAGTTTGTACGGGTGAATCCTGAGAACTCCTTTCAAGCGTGTCCCGTTTGTCGAAAGGACATGAATCCTTCTTGTCAAATCTGAAAAGGCTCGTTAATCGAGCGCCACATCCGTAAGTCGAATAATAGTGATCTCAACGTAACCAGTGATCCTGGTTATCTTCATTGCCGCACATGGATTCGGTGAATGCTGCTGCTGTATGGATGAGCGTTTGATGATAATGGATGTGTCGGATACAGCGATGGATGGATGCCGCCACAATGGATGTTCAGGAAACCATGCGGTAAAAAATTACCAAATAATGTTAGAGAAGGATCTGTGTATGTTTCGGCAGTAGTGGAAATTTATATGGAACACTTGTGCATGGATTTAACTATTGCTGTAATCGAGTTAGGAAATAATTATGTCTGAAATCAGAGAAGATTTGCTCAAGAATGTAAAGATTCGCATCCTAAATATATCAAATTCTCCTAATTGGTCCAGTGGTCAGGATTCCTCGCTTTCACCGAGGCGGCCCGGGTTCGAACCCCGGATTGGGAACTTTCTTTTGTGAAATATTTCTTTTTTGCCGCTTCATTTCCTGACGGTGGTCACTTTCCATGCATTGTGTTTGCCTTCGGTCCGCTACAAACAGATGACAGCCTTCGACTTCGCCAGTCGTACCGTTCCACTTTTTGGTTGAAACTGCGGCAAATTGAGACGCGTTTGTCAAGTTGAACGGATGCCTGCAAGGGTCCTATAAGACGAGTGGCCTTACGTCCGAAATGCATTGTGAGTTAAAATGTAACAGAGCAAAGACAGTGAGATTTTTTTGTATCGCTGAAACAGCTCCTACGTTGCACAGTGAGGTCATTGCATTGAGTAATTCTGACCTCATGGGTGTCATGGCGACGATACGTCGATCTCAATCCTTGCATCTTGAGGCAAGTTAAAGCTTCAGTCGCGCATAATTAGACACAATCACGCCGACTTC
The DNA here is from genome assembly GCA_000739165.1 of Podila verticillata NRRL 6337. Taxonomy (NCBI): domain Eukaryota; kingdom Fungi; phylum Mortierellomycota; class Mortierellomycetes; order Mortierellales; family Mortierellaceae; genus Podila; species Podila verticillata. The sequence goes on from KN042418.1 coordinate 726,254, forward strand.
TACCATAACTGTCTTGCGAATCTTTCCCATCCGTTTGTTACCTTGACATCATTTTTATTCCTTCGCGTAGACTAGTGTCAACAAAATCCGAATTGCTTGACACCTTCGCAGAACAATAACGGGAATTCGATTTGAAGCACACTACAATTTTGATAATTGCGGCTGCTGTTTTCATGGTTCCTACCTCCTTTGTTTGTCTCCCAGACCAAGTCTGCCAAGGAGTGCCACAAAACATATAAAAGTAGCTCGGACAATCGAGTATTTCCGCCTCAGTTCGGGACTCCTGTCTCGATCCAAATGCTCCCTTTGTGGTTTACCTTGCTTTTTAAATATGTTTCTGTGTTTTTTTCTCTTCACGTTTACTCAATTGCCCTCAAAACAATTGTCCCTCACTTTTTCCTCTCTCTCCTCGCTTTCCGCTAGCAAAGACAAAAAAAAAGAAGCAAGACCAGGCCTGTGACCAGAATCTGAGCAAGAAAGCAGCATGAAATAATACGATAGGGCAAGGCTGGACAAGCCAGGACAAGCCAGGACAAGAAAATACAGAAAAACCGTCAAAGTCGACATCGGCGAACAATGCCAGGGACATTGCGAAAGGGCAGGCAGTAGGAACACAGGAAGCGCCCTTTCTAAAATAATGCCCAATGGCTCTTATTCAATCACCAACATTTCTGTGTGTATTTAGGACTGGATAATGACATCGAAGGATCTTGAGATTTGCTCATGAGTTTTCACTCCTCGGTTTCCTTGTACGTTTTAATATGAAGAACTGCATGTATTATTCTCTTTGTCTTATGAAAAGGCATAAAAATGATAAACTCGCCAGACAGTTCATTCTGAAGTAATAAAAAAAAAGCTCAAGTGAAGATAGATCGAATAAGATAAAAGCACAACCATGTAAATCGCGTCTTATCCGATTATCACTCCTCCATATTCATCCATCACCCGAGCTTAGTCCTCCTACACATCATTTCTGTTTTCCACTCAGAATCGAATCGCCTTAAGGAAAAAAAACACACACACAAGCCTCTTGACAAACGACAAAGCTTCACCGGCTAGGACAAGAGAAGTATTATGTTCAACCAATCCCAACCATCACCCTTGTTCCTTGTCCTTCGTAGTTCCTTCCGTAACACAATCACAAAAGGCGGCATTTCAAACTCTTTCCATCGTGTCAGTATTCCCTGTGTCTCTCTACCACCTTACACCGGTCAACAAAATGATAAAACGGAAATCTTTAAAGGTGTTGGCACCATTTCTGTGTTTCGTTCAACAAGACAGGCTGCTTTCCCGACCCTTTAATTTGGGTTTCTTTGCATTCGCTCAATCGCTCAAACGCCAATCAACGTTCAATTTGTTGTATTCTTCGTTCTGGGAAGGGAGAAGCAAATCTAAGCAGCATATACAATGTGCAGGTCATGCAGATGCCCAACCTGTGGGTCGATAGAAGAGAAGGAAATCCATTTGGCCATTTTTCGGCGCTACTTTTTTCTTTACACAGAACAGTGCGAATATTGAACCTCGAGCCCTTCTGTTTCCCAACAAGAGTGTGAACAGAGAACAAGGGCTACTCTACAGCAGCAAGAAGAAATAAAATGGAAATGCAGTTACCTCTGAGGCCAGGAGCAGGAAGTAGAGTTGTACTTACAACAGCAGCACATGGATATCAACAACATCAATGACACAAACACGACAACAACGGGGTAGTTTGCTTTCCTTGTGGTTATACAATGTTGGTTTCGAGAATTGGGCACTGAAGGGCTGGTGCAAACACATAGTCACATCCGTTGTTTAATGTGTACACCGCGGTCTAGTACTTTTTGCCTTACTTTGCCTTACTTTGCCTTTTACTTTTCAGGGGAGGGTGAGGCATGGGATTGAATAAGAACGGAAAAGAGCGATAGAGAGTGTACCCAAAAGAAAAAAATAACGGAAAGAAAAAAAAAAAAAAAGAGGGAAGGATGGGTGCATGGGATGAGAACATGGGGCAATGATGTCTTGTCGCGCTTTTCACTTTCGCACTTTTTTCGCTTTCGTCATTTCTGTCACACCATCCCCCTCCATCTCTTTTCCGTTCTTTTCTGTTAATTTTTTCCTATTTCTTGGCCCATCGTCGACGCTCAACACATACCCTTTCTAGTATCTCCAATCTTCTCTCATCCCTACCTTGCCACTCACTCTACATCGAAGAGCGATTTTGTCTTTGAGCGCCAAACTACCCAGCTGTTTTGTCGATCTTTGACGATCCATTCATATCAAAGGATTCATGTAACCAAGATCGATTCGACAGCACGGTCGATACGCTCACGCTCACATTATCCGTGTTCTTGATGGCGAAGATCCGTATTCATTCACATAATCACACATTCACTCAATCACACACACACACACACACACACACACACACACACATATATATATATATTTATATATATAAAAAGAAAAAAGCTCCGTGAGTGGTAATACGTTTTTGTTGTTATGCGTCTCGCATGTGTTATGTAAGGTGACATGAGCAAAACAAAAAAAAAAAACGATTTCCATCAGGCCCACTGTTGCTTGTATCTGATCGCTGTCGGCACACATCAACAACCAATCCGTTGGAAGGGATCAAAATGTACCGAGTGAGAGGGGCGCACAAGAAAGGTTTTTTGTGGTTCCTCCTTGTGTCAACCTGAAAACGTGACCTGCACATGTTCCGTTTAGTTTCTTTGTTCCAATATCGCCCACTGCACGTAGTTTGGCGCGTCACCAACACTCACACCCTTCTCCCCATTTGTGGGCTACTTGACGATTCCGTAGTGGTCATGAACTATCTTGCCCATACTGGTCAGGGGCCTACCTCGAGCACAGAACACCATGTGTTGGCACAAGACATGCCGCATATTTTTGATGGCACCAAGTACTTTGAAGGCCCCTCCGCCCAAGCACAGGGTACGGCGCTCGCTATTTACCGCCCCATTTATATTTCTTGCTTCACACGTTTAAATGAACATGTTATATTCTTCCACCTATGTGTTGTCTCTAGCATTCAATAACAACGAGATGTATATGGACGATGAATCCGACTGCCAGCGTCTAACCAATAACTCGAACTGCGTTTCCAATGAAACCGTGTCTGCCAACTCGGGAGCCTTTTTGGATACAAGTTCCGGATTGACGTTTACCAGGGCACCACCATCGTCTTTGGACATGTTCAAGCCGTCCATGGGTAGTTATCTTGCCTCAACTGGATCAACAACCTCCGAAGGCTCATCCAAATCAATGACCTCTGCAGGAGTATCATCGGATGAACCGTCTGGTAGAATATCCAGACAAGACATGGACGAAATGACAACCTCTGAGACCCAAGCCCACCAACGACCTCCATCACACGAGGCCAACCAATTCTCTTTCCTAAGCGACATGTCCCACGAGGCTTCTCTTACGCAAACACACCAGTTTTCTCCATCATTTTTACATAATCTACACCAAGGCATATTAACGACACCCTTGCTAAGTTCAACTTCGCCAGTATTCTCTACCGATGTAACCGAGTCACCCGAAGATATAACCATCCGGCGAGCGGAGCAAAACAGAGCCGCACAAAGGGCGTTTCGCCAACGAAAGCAAAAATACATCAAGTGGTTGGAAAGCAAGGCCGAGGAGCTCGACGAGGTCTATAGAATCATGGCGCTAGTCCGCATAGAAAACCAGCAACTCTGCAGTGTGGTCATGGAACTCGATGCGCGGCTCAACAGCCTGGATCCAACAAAGTCAAACATGTCTCCCACCAACGCAATGATCCCTTCAGGGTCAGCGCCCCTACAGACGTCATCTCTCAGCAATACATGCAGGAGCATCTCCACATTGACAGCACTCAAGCCGCCTTTTGACAGTGCGTCCGATCGCTCTACGCCCATGGATATTCGTACCTGTCCAGACGACTCTCTAGGCCGCGAAATCTCCATGAGGCTCATGAACCTAGCCACCTTTCCACGACTGGAGGCCAGTGAGCGCGAGGCAACCATTGCGAGGAAGCTCAAGTATCAACCTCAACCAATAGGCTTTAGTAAGGGCGGCTCGAAAGGGAAGACGGCATTCAAGCCGAGTCAACAGTTTAAGCAGCAGCATCAAAAACAGGAACAACAAAAGCAATATCAACACAAACAACATCAAAAACAACATCAAAAACATCATCAAAAACAACAACAAAAACAACTTCACCTGTCATCGCGCGTGCCAACGCCCTCAACATCGTCGCCCAGACGCACAGAGTCTCCTTTATCCCATTCAATACCTCAACAAAGCCAGCTACCCCTGGGAGCCCCAATCGACAATATAAAAGTCCAAATTCAAAGAAACCAGGGATGGTCATATTCGCCTCATTCTTCCATGACTGCGTCCCCACCTTCCGTATTGGGGACACCTGAAGGTGAAGGCAATAAACGGTATCGAGATCAGCAGAAAATAATTTATTTGAATTATTTAATTATTTTGATATCGCTAACCATTGTTTGCGCTTCCTTTTGTTTTCTGTTTTCTCCGCTGCCTTTTTTTCGTTCTTCCAGATGCCCACATGCCTTTGGCGTTTTTGCCGCCATCGGTGGGCATGTCTGCGGCCACATCATCCATCCTGCAGGATACCATCAAGCCTTTGACCAAGACGCCTTTCCAGCCGCAACACCAACTGCTTCAGAATAGTTCGACACTGTTTTATGGGACCCCCCAACAAGATATCCAGAGCACAATGACGACCACGACTACACAAGAGATAGTAGCAACAACGTCTGCTCCGGAGCAATATGCAAATGCAGTTCCTATTGGCGTGGCATCCCTCAATGTACCTAACCATGGTTATTTGCGGCTTGGACAAGGAGCTCTCATCCATCACCACCCATACGCCAACGCTCAGCCTCCTCCATTAGCGCATGTGATCAGTCAGCAACAGCTACAGCATCAGCAGCTTGACTTGACCTCACTGCTAGTTTATCCGACCGCAGTAGCCCTCCAACCAGGGCAGCTCTCGTGGACAGAGGAGGGGCTATCCAACTTACGAGGCCGGCGCTCGTCCATGCCAACGCAGCATATGGATTTCCAATATCAGCAGCCCCTTCCAAGTCACCTGAGATATCCCTCACTCTCAGCTATCAATCCCACACCTCATAGTTGAGAAAGAAACCCAGGAAGAACATATAAAAAGTGAACAAGGTACAAAGCGCACAAGCCAAAAAGTAAATGTAACAGATGCGTCAAAATCGAGCGAAAAAAAAAGAGAAGTGGAAAGTAAAGAAAAACATTCAATCGAGGCGAAAGGGACAAAAGAAAAAAAAAAGAGGACCAAGAAAAATGACACCACGCAACCCATTTTTTTTTTTTTTTTTTTTTTTTTTCGAATGCTATCATGTCAGCACAACAAACACACAATAAGAAAGAAAGAAAAAAACGAGATCGCACCTCCTTTCTTGTCTCCTTACTCCTTTCTATACACCACTGCCCTCTTCAACCCTCCGGGTATGTCACAAGTCGATGCTAGTACGTCCAAACCGCCTCTCTCTCTCTCTCTCTCTCTCTCTCTCTCCCCTCTTCATGCATCATCCGCTCGCAACTACAAAAGTTGCCTTGCCCACCGTTCAAATGCTGTTGTGCGTGTTTTTTTTTTATGCAGTTGGGATGGACCGCCATCTGTGGTTGAGGTTTTCATGGTCCTTTTGGATTAGAGAGGAGAGAAATTTCAAAGGACCGAAAAAAACACCTTAGAATCTCTTTCGAAAAAGAGGGCCGTTTTATGGCCAAGGGATGTAACAAGTATATAATTATGCGAGGCCAACAAGCGAAGCGGATTAAAAAAAAGAGGCCCATATGTTGATACCACTGTGTTATACGTCCATTGGAACATCGGTTCGTTATGGTTGTGGTAAGACTCACCAACAAGAAAATAGAAAAGTAAAGAGAAAACAAATAAAACAAATAGATGCAGGAAAATCACACACGCACACATGCACACATACACACGCACACGCACATATCCACGTTCTTTTTAGCCACTCACTAAGCACCAACGACTAATTGTTTCAAGGGTCCATGGCCACCCAAGTCATAACAGTAAAAGGTAGAGACAGATTGCGACGTCACCTTTCGTTCCTTCTCGGAAACCCACGCATGAAAACACATCGGACGAAAAGTAACAGTCTTGGTCAAGAGTGCCAATGGAGTGATTCTCCTGTGTCTTCTCAACATATTATGTTGAGAGCACAGAAAGATCGGATGCGGTCAAAACATTGGTGAGTCGGACGTCCTTCAGAACACACTTTTCTTGCACCGCGCCAACCCAGTCGGAAAGATAATGCAATTGTAGGACGATCATGGTTCGAAGGACGAGAAACGAGGGAGGAAAACACATGAGTGGAGCAACGAAAGGAAGAATGAAGAAAAACCAACAACGAAGGCAACGAAGGCTCAAGGATAAGTATAACTTTATCTTTGCAAGCAGACAAAGGTCTCGGCGTGTGTGTATGTTTGTTGCTTTCTCCATTGCGCCTTAGTCTCTTCCCATGGACCCGGTCAGTCAAGGGAGAAAAGGAAGTTATCCCGGCCCATTCACCTGAGCACGGAACGAAAGTGTTGTTCGTGTGGCATTGGACAAATTCGAAGGACTCTTTCTCACTCGACAAGAACAAATAGTAGGTAACCAAAGCTCGACAGGGTCCACCCAATGCTTTTGTTTGTGAACAGAAGGAGGACAAGTAATAAGGAAGAGCAAGGAAACACACTCATGCACTCATACACACACACGCACAAGCTCTTTATAATAGTGATCGTAATATTCGGCCAGCCAACATACTTTGTACCGTCTCCTCTTCCAACTCCAAAACACCCCCTTTAGCCCTGCAGATCCAACTTTTATGTACTTTTTTTCTTTTTTCTTTTGGTTTCGTGTCATTATGGAATTTTGGTTTGGATATGAAAGCAAAGGGCCGTTCTCGACCGCGCGGGTCTTTGGGATTAGTGGAACTTTGTTGTGATTTGTGTTTTCGGAGAGGGCCAGACAGGCTGTCGAAGACACATCAAAGGGCCAAGACCAAGGCCAAGGAATGTTGAACCAAATAGCCCAAAACCATATAAACATAAAGGCCAGTAAAAAAGAGGCGAAAACGGGTGACGAGATGGAACAAGGGTGGGTGCAAGCAAAGAGTGTTCAAGAGGAGTGGAACCAAAGGGTGCTTTCGCAGATGACTGGTGGAAAAAAAAAAAAAAAAGCATGACGCAAAACACAAGTGATAATCATATGGAGGAGCTATCAAGGGATGGACTGGAAAAACGTGTTGCGGTCAGCTTGGAGCATCCTGGCAATTAAAGTTATAAAGTTGTCCATAGTGATAGCGAGAAAAATGACGCGATACGTAAGCAAGGCCATCTTTGCAGTCGTGCCCCCAATCCCCACACCCACCCCTCCCCCTCCGTCATCTTCGATATCAACTCTGTGTTGTTTTCAGTTCAGCGTGCTTTCGCACAGAGCATGAACTCACTCTTTGAAGGCAAAGGAGGCCAAAGCAATGGCAAAGGGAGCTTGAGCACAGAGCACCTGTGTCTCCTTCTTCTCCTCCCTTCCCTTCCCATTCATTCACCCTCCCAATCTAATCTATGTGCCCCCCTATTTTA
>KN042418.1:739407-754930 GCA_000739165.1 Podila verticillata NRRL 6337
GAAAGAAAAGGTATATAGCACCGGAGGACTATACCACGTTTCTGTATGTCTGTGTCTATGTGTGCATGTGTGCATGTGTACATGTGTGTGTTCCTACTATGTCCTTACTTTACTGCCATGATCGGAATTTGGCGATGATGTCGATGTTCGTTTTATGCACACGTTGCAAAAGATGTGGTTTGTCCGTTCGAGTTTACTCCTACCTACCATTCTACCGTTTTTACCTTCCTTCTCTGTCCTCCTCGATCCATTACAAAATGGGAATCGAGCAACCGTCGCCAAGGTCAAGAAGATCTGTTCTTATTTTTTTGGTCTTTTGTCCTCTTCTTCTTGTTTATATCTCGAGATCCTGCTTTTGTCTTCTTCTCTTTTTATCGTCACTTTCCAACTCACCTTCCATCATCAATATCGAACATTCCCATCTCCAACATTTCTTGCCTTTTTGCCTACTATTTCTCTACATCGTGTACCGATACTAACACTCTCTTGTCTTTCTTTTTCGCTTCCCATGTCCCGCTGTTCCTGACTCGACTCCATAATTTTACTTGTTTATTAGACCGGAAAATAACAACCAAAAGAAAACGTCTCTCAACTTGCCGCTTTGCGTCGCTGTGCCTTAACAACCAAAGAAAAGACAAAGAACCGCCCAAAGGCCTAGACCTTGACTCTACACTCCCCGCGCCATCCTTTGTCCTACGTCGTCTTTTTGTCTCAATTGCCGCTACCCAATCACTGGGAGCAGATAATCCAATCAGTTTCAGTTAGTAATGGACTCGACGAACGAAGAACAATTGCGCTCCCTATTCAACAGGTACAGTCGTACAGTCATCCTCACTAACCAAGTAACAAACTAACGAACATACTTTTTAATATTTTGGATTGGATGGGTGTACATGGTGCGCAAAGTCCAATTGTTTGTTGAGTATAGAAAGAAGGAATGGAGAATCGTGAGATATGTCTCGACATGTGGGTTTCTGCTGATCAATTTCCCACCTTTTTTTTCCGATGTGAAACTGTGCCTTTGTCTCGCAAAAAAAAAAAAACACCAAGTGGTTAGACGACCCAGTGGACGAAAAGTAGGCGAATGGGATGGATGAACTAAAAAAAAAAAAAAGGATTGAAGCGAGATGTGCTTGGGGGGGGGGGGGGGGGGGAGCAAAGAGGTGGACCAGGGGAATGAAAAAAAAAAAAAAAGGGCCTGAATTTTCCTCGGGGGGCCATGGGAGCTTTGAAAAAAAACCCCGGCAAAAAACCAAAAAAAAAGGGGTGGGAAAAGGGGCTCCCTAAATACTTTCCCAACTCCCTTGAAACCCCGGGGGAATGGCCATCTCCACTATTTAGTCTGGCAGAGAACTCGACAAATGCGCGGAGAAGCTTCTCGCAAGGATCGGTGTCCGACTCTCTGCATCTCCTTCAGGAGGTCCAACGGAGGGCACACTACCTCGAGCAACAGTTGCTCGCCTCGGCACCGAATCTCGGCCCAGAACATGCTCCTCGAGACATGGTAATGCGATCATCCCTATCTCCACATTTTTTCTTTTCCGCTGTCCAACTGCCTTTTTTGGTTTGTTTTTTCTTTTGCTGTTCTTGGGATGGATTCCAATTGCACACGTCCCATCATACGCCGAATTTGTTTCTTCTCATATTCTGCACCGTGGGATCCAAAAAAAAAAAAAAAACCTAGATGGTGAAATGTGTAATTGCAATTGTTGTCAAAAAAGTAAAATATTACTCCCGTGCACGGTTCACCTAGACACAGCCACCCTGTCCCAATCGTGCGGTTGCTTACTTGGATGACCTCATCCGAGCCGCAAACGTACTACTCTTCCCCTTTCTTCTCTGTCTGATTACCCAATGATTAACAGATGATCTTCGTTCCAACGCTTACCGTAATAGACCCAGAGAGAAATGTTGCCAGGGTATTTAGACCAAGGCCGTCAAGGCCGTCACTCTGTTGACCATCCACCATATTTCAGGCCCCAGGATGGTCTGTTTGTTGACACCGTCCATGGACCCTCAGAGATGGGGCCAGTATCAGCTCCAGTGCCTCAATCCCGGAGAAGTGGCAACCAATACCAAGCACATGGATATGATCCGTACAGCGACATCCACAGACCGTCACGTCGCCTCCTTACTCAACACACAAGCAGCGGTTATCGCCCTGAGCCAATGGTCGAGGATCATCCAGTACCAAGGAGAAGCTCCTTGGGCACTCTTCGCCCATATTCTCCACGTCATCCTAGTCCGCCGAGCGGATATAACCCTTCACACCCACCAGATGATTTTTACCCACGTCGACTCTCGGCGCCAAGGGTACCTGGCCAGGAATCGAGTAGAGACCGTGTACTCATTGGACCAGTATCAACCCCAGACCGACTACATGATCCAGCACCGCATCGAGTTCGACAAAGCTCGCTGCCTCACTTAATGGATTATCAGTACCACAATCCCCAGTCGCACCCACGCCACATTCAAACCGATCAGCACCACTTCTATGCTCGAGAGCAAGTTGTGCACCCACTCGCGGACTACAACACGCCTCGGCCTACGTATCCAGGCACGGATCATCCCGAGTCCTATTTTTCAGATGCACAGACACATTTTCCTGGTCACGACTCGACCCATCGGCACACGCCTCATCCACCACAACCCTATCACCACCAACACGGACCCCATTACCCCTCGTCTCATCCCCAGCCTCCGTCCAGAGAGGTATACCCGGCCGAGCAAGGAGAGTCATCTACGTCTAGACGCTCGTCGCAGGGACTTGTTCGTGGAAACCAACCATACAGACCTCCAACCCCATTTGTGTCTGAAGACGTACACACGCCCGATGGGTCAATGTCCAGCTCGTCGAGAAAGGTGTCACTCGGATCTGTGCATGTTCCTCCGCTGCCGCCCGGAGCCTCTTCTCAAATGTCTTCCATGCCCTCCCACTTGGTGCAGGCCATGAACTTGTCTGGGTCGTCTAATAGTCGAGGAGGTATGGCGAGCGGTAGCAGCATGGGTCGGCCAGGCTCCGGTCCGACCTTTATCATTTCTCGACACGACGGCACACTTGTCAGCAGCTCCGGCCTCAGGACCCAGTTCCACGCGCCACTTGAGCCCGAGGTGACGGCACGATTGGACGAATTGTTCTTCAAGTTCCTGCAGCGGATTTGCTCTGATTGTAAGAAAGAGAGTTTTGAAGAAGGAGGGTGGAGTGTGACCCCCACGTGGAATGTGGTAATGATTGCTAAATGTGGTTTTTCTAACGTGCAAATACGTTTTCTCTCTCTCTTGCTTGTAGTGAATGCTTGCGACTCGAAAGGCGACCAAATGTAAGCTAAGAATAGGATCATAGTGGAAACGAAGGCAAGAGGGGTTTGCACACTGCTAGGAGGGAACCACCGTGCGCCGAAAGATGCGCCCATGCATCCCACTCCCTCTACCCACGAAGACAAAGGAGCTAGGGGTCGGGCCCTCTCTTTCTCTCTCAAACTATGATTATGATTTCTGATTTCTAACCTATCTACCCAAAAAAAACACAAACCGTACCTCTGCTTTATTTTGTCACTTTAGTCATCAGCCTCTGATGGCCAAAAAGATGCAACGGCTCGAAGCATCGAACGAGTTTCGGCCATTCAAGTTCCGGATCCAAGCCTTCACCAACGCCTTCCATGACTCCCTTGTCCAGAGCGGCCTGACGGAGGATATTTTGCCCCTGCGCAAGGTCAAGATCTACCTGTGGCGGCACAGATACATCTCGCGCTTCAACGAGGACGGCAAGAAGCAGAAATCCAAGGGCAACCATGTCTGGAACATTGAGGCCAGGAAGATCATGGACTCGGGTCATCAGTCCTCGGCGTCCACACCTGCTTCTGTGGGGGGAGGAGGAGGAGGAGGGCCAATAACACCTTCATTCACGTCAACATCCGGGGCAACAACGAGTTCAATTGGTAAGCAGATGCACTCTTTTTTATTTTATTGCTAGTTCTAAGAAAATGCGGCACGAATTTCACTAATTTCTTCAACTCCCCCAACCCGATATCTTACAAAGTAGGAGCAAGCCCTGTTCGATGGGAGTTCCGCGAGTATACTAGCCGAATTGCAGGCCAGCTCAACAAATTCGCCAAGGTTGGCGTACCCTATGTCTATACACCCAAGATCTGGGATGCTCAGATGTCCTGTATGTCCCCCCCTCCCACACACCGTATCAGTTTCGAACATTCATGCTTACGTACTATTGAATTGGTAGGGTGCAAATTATTGATGATATTTTTTTTTCCTAGGCCCTGTTGCGGAATACTCCAGTCCTAATCTCCCTGACTGGCTCCAGTGGCACAATGGCGAGCTGAAGGGCACTCCAGGTCCCGAGGACGAGTCGTGCACCATCACGGTTGTGGCAAAGTATTTGCGGGAGAGCGAAAGCTGTTTTCTCGAGATGACGTTTCCATTGACAGTGTCGGACCCACTGAAGGAGGGCGAGCTCCAGGACTCGGGTGATGAGGATGAGGACGAGCTGGAGGACGATGACGACGAGTACCCGGATGCCACAGGCGTTATGAGCGTGAGTGCTGTTGCAGTTTCGGCGCCAGTATCAAGCCAGGATGTTGCACATGCGGAGATATCTCCACAACGATCTCCACAGCGATTTCCACAGCGATCTCCACAGCGATTTCCACAGCGATCTCCACAGCGATCTCCACAGCGATCTCCACAGCGATCTTCACGGCGATCTCCACGGCGATCATGGAAGACGACTGAAGACACTGAAGATGAGTCGGATTTTCAGGACGGGGGCGATGCTAGCGAAGACATTGGAGACGAAGACGAGGATGATGAAGAAGAGGAGGAGGCAGCGCCGTCATCAAGAAGACGCAGCGGTGGACGCAAATTGCTGGCGAGCATCATAGAGCGCAACGGCAGCAAACGAAGGAAGAACTCATAATAGAGCAACTAATATCTGAGAGAGATTGAGGTCTACACTGGTTGGCTGGTTACCCTGCAGGCATGACGCGTCCCCCTCCCCTCATCTTGCGTGTGCTCCCCCGATTATGACGATTGGTTCGTGCGTTTTGGCAAGCTTGTGAGAGTATGTTTCCTCCCTATTTACTCGTTTACTTCACACACACACACCCCCTCCCTCGTTTGTGTGGTCCATTCCATCCATTACACCATCACACCGTCGCAACTACCTTCTGCCCCACCAACTTGCTTGTTCTCTCTCAATTGCATCCTGTGTCCATATTTCCATTTCCTTCAATCCATTTACCACTGAGCAAGCACCATGCTGCACATCTCGAATGTCGCTCGTCCTGACAGATTCCTCAATGAGGCAGCCTCTTTCGTCAATGTAGGTCTGCATCTACTATTGTAGCTTTTGCCTGGTAGTGCGTGTTTCCTCGTCTTTCCCACACTATGCTAAACTCTCTCTCTCTCTCTCTCTCTCTCTCTTCAACTCCGCACTTGGCAAATACCAAAAAAAAAACCACATTTAGACGGCTGGTTCCATGAGCTTCAATATGACTTCGCCCGAGCTGCTCAACCTGGCCCAGTACCAGCAGACCCTACGCAAACTCATCCATGTCCTGGCCTCCGTCAAGACCACCAACAACAAGAACGCCAACCCTCAACAAGAGCAACCAGACGGTCTCAAAAGTGTCTTTATCGGCACGGGAGGAACGTTTGTGCTGGACACATCTGTCATTGACATCGACGACGACCTCCGGCCTTCCTCCTCATACCCCTTGTCCTTTGTCGCCTCTGGCCCCGTGCCCCAGCTCGAAAACCTCAAGACAGCCAACCCCCTATACTTTCTCCGACTACCCCTGAACCCGCTGACGCACCCTATCCAATGCCAGCTTTCGGCCCGCCGGTTGTGCTCTCGCCAGGTGACCTTCCTTGACCGGATCCTGCGCCGCCTGTGTGATGCCTCGCCGGGGGCCTTTCTGGTGGGGTACAGTGACGGGGTGTCGGGCATGGACCCGGGCACGGAGGTGGTGTACTCGGGCGAGGGGTCTTCCATCGCTACGACTTGCCCAAGGACCACGACGCCGCCTATTGCAAATAAAGGAGGAAAGACCGGTCTGGACAAGAGTATTGCCCATGCACGAGACCATGGGGACCAAGAGCTCGACCACCGCGTGGCGGAGTGTGTGGGTGGGCATGTGGAGCACTTGGCCATAACGGAAGCCTTGCCGCCTGTGGCGGCGCCTGTCCAGGCAAAAGCGATCAAGGGTAGACACGTTCTCCTGACAGAGATGACGACGAGCCAGATTGCGCTATACATGGACGAGGACGAGCCCTTGAACTACGACTTTGGGCAGGTAGATGATATTGACCAGCTGCTGGATGTGGCGCCGACGGTGGATATAGATGAGTTACATGATATGCTCTGGGTTTGAGTTTAGGCATTTTCATAGTTTTTTTTTCTTTCATTTTCTTCAGTTCCCACTAAAATGCAATGCAATGCAATAACGGGTGTGTATTAACTTTCACGATTTTTTTTTTGGTTGCCTGCTATGAATATGTGTGTAAGTTTTTGGTGTTGTTGAGGTGTTTTGGTAATGAGCGACCCCTCTTTTGCACATATCAAAGCGATCGGGCGCAGAAGAGCAACTCATCCCCCCTGAGGGAGGAGGGGGACGCGGATTATTTTGCCGTCGCAGTATCAATCACCTTTTGCGCAATATCTCGCAGTGCCTTGTCCGAGAAGCGTAGTCTCAAGAACCGCTTGGATGTGTCGCATTTGCAGAGCTATTTGGAAAAAGACAAAAAAATCGAAGGTCAATGAATTGTCACGTTCTTCACTGCGGACAAAATTATGGCCTCTCCTAAAACTTTTTTTTTCAACAATGATGTGTTGACGTACCTCAGAAATGTGGTCATGGCAGCTGACCTTGGTCGTGCAGTCGCATCCAACTTGCGACAGGTATATGTAGGTGTTGCAGTGCATGCACTGGACTTCCTCCTCGGCCCGGTCCTTCTCCTCGACCACGACACGTATTGCGGGCACTTCCTCCAGCACCTTCTGGCGCGCTGCCAGCTCGCGGTCCAACAGGTCCTTCATCTCGGTTTGCAGCCACACCGCCGTCGACACGCTCGAGTCATCCAGCGCCGTGGTGACGATCAGTTCGTCATGCGAGAACACAGGGTGCTTTCGGTGGTCCTTGTAGCGTCTCGCACACTCGAGTCCAAACTGGCACCAGTCTGGCGGAGCAAAGTTGACAGCCTCGGCAAAGTTGAACTATATACATGTGTTCTAAAGAGCATTAGGGGCTAACTATCATATAAAAGGGAGACCATTTGCTTAGGAACAACAAGGACTATCAACACTTACGCCGTGGTTGAAGCCGGCATGGTATGCTTGTGGGAAGGTGACGACGAATTGACCTGGGCGCTGGTCCAGGGACAGGACCTTGACATCGTTTGCTACCAGTCGCTCAGGCGAGAGCATCGTGACCAGCTGGAACAAGAGATCGGGTTGCTGCTCAAAGAGCTCTGGGACGGCCTGCTTCATGGTATCCTCAAACTTGATCGCGTCGCTCGCGGGGATACCGTACCATGTCTTTGTTTCGCCCCAGTGCATGTAGTTGATCGAGTAGGTGTAGTGGTCTTCGTTGTGCCAGCAAAAGGTCGAGAAGCACATGCCCACGTACAACCATGGAACCATCATTCCTGAAATGTCGGACTTGATGTGGCAGAACAATGATTCGGGCAGGACTGGCATCCTGTTCAGGTTTGATGGATGGGTTGCGTACTTGTTGCCAGTATCTCGCCCAACGGTAGGGAAGCCACTACATTTGCGAGAAGACGAAGATAGGTAAGTGTCATGATCTAGTCTTCTTCCTTTCCCTCTTTTTTCTTCTTTCTCTGGTGTTCTCTCGAGAAGCCCATTACCTGCCATGCTGCGTAGAGTGCAGATCAGCGCCATATTCAACCTCGACCGTCTCATAAGCATTCTCCACCAGTCTCCAGAACTCTCTCTCGCATACATCCTCGGGCACTTTGCCATCCGGGTAGCCGTATTTCTCGAACCACTGTTTCTTAAAGGTATTGCACTTTTGCTGAAAGTCCCTCAGCGAGTACTCCTCGCCCTCCTCAAAGCCAAAGTCTTCTCCTGCAATGAGACATTTGGCGCAGTACCAGTCTGTCTTTGGGATGTGGTGCAGTGGTGGGTTCAGGCAGTAGGTGTGATAGCCAAGCTCACAGCTGTCGCACACAAGCATCTTGTCCATGTTGCTGTCGGCATGGCAGTGCTCACATTGGCCTGATGCGGGCACTCGCTGAGCGTCCTCCCTTTTCACAGAAACAGGCTCGCTCGACGTGCGTTCAGACCGAGCAGGTGATGACGGCACAGAGTCTATTTTTTTTTTTTGGAGATAGATGATTAACTTCTCTGCACAAATAATCATTCAAAGGGACCTTCTTTCGCCCTGTGAAAGAGTCAAGTACCTGCGTAGGACACGGGTTCCTTCTTGAGGCGCTTGGATTTCCTTGTTTCTGGAACAACTGCCGGTTTTGAAGTTGGACTGTCGAGGCTATCTGGTCTCGAGTCTGTGCTTGCCTCTCTCTTGATACCCTTGCCTGTGGGTGAGGAATCGCCGTTGATGGAGGTGTTGTTCTGTTTGGCCAAGTACTCCTCGTAGGGGAGGATGATGTTGATGTAGGCATTCTTCAGGGCGTTGGACATGGAGGTGCACTGCTTCCTTGTGTAGTTGAGACCGCGGCCAATCTCTGCCCACTTTTTGCCCGCCGTGACCTACGAAGTTGAAAACGAAAAAAAAGGGACTCTGGCCAGTCAAATCAAGATGAACTAAAACGACACAGTCTTGGGACCCCCTCTTCACCCTTCTCCGCAGCGACACGAGCAAGACGAGTGAACGAAACGCTTCCTTCTAGTCTGGGTGCACGAGAATAGTGATCGAGGTGACATCTTGGATATGTTGGTTCTGTTTACCGTTTTGTATCCACCTCGCGCGGCGACTTCTTTTCGTAGGCGGAAGAGATCGATGGGTCTTTTATCGAGCTGGGGAATCTTGTAGACGGGGTGGCCCTGCTGGCGATGAAACTTGTAGAGCTGCTCGAGGTAGTTGAGGTTGGTCCTGGTCTCGCCCTCCATCGAGTTGAGCTTTTGGATTCTGGTCTTGAAACGGAAGACCTAGAAAGGGAAAAGGGGGAGGGATAGGATGGCGATGCGATGCGGGTACACGGTCAGAACAAAACATGTACACACCCAACATTGACACACAACACAAAAGCAACTTGGGTAACTGGACACAACGGGACACGATGAGATGAGAGACAGAGACAGGGCTCAATACACATATTCAGAGAAATACACGGTGGATGGATAGGGTGGGTGGACATGAAAGTTGGAGTTGAGGTGAGCCAGAAAAGAAAGCAACAACTGGTTGTTGCTGTTGTTGTTGTTGTTGTTGACAAAGTTGTTTGTTGCTTATGCTGTAAACAAGAAAAGCCTATTGTCATGTTCATGCTCATGTCCATGTCCATATCCGTGATATAGCGAGTAGGTAGCACACCACCATCCATCATATATATCCACCCAGAAAAAAAAAGCAACACAGGCGTAGTTTTGTTGTTGTCGTCGTGGTATCCGCCCTGTACATAAGCGAGACACAACAGAAAGGAAAGAAAAAAAAAGCGCATAGAGCCAACAAAAAAAAAAAAAAAAAACAGGGAAAAAAAAAGGTAGGTAATAAAACGCACGATGGCCAAGGCTGAGAAAGAATCTGATAATTTCTTTTTGGGGGAGGTAGGTGTGAGGTGAGATGACATGAGGTTGGCGATATGTGGTGGTTGTGAAAGTGGTTGTGTGCGTCGGTACGTGGTATGTGTCGTCAGGGCTTGTAGGTTGATACGTAGGTCAAAGGAGACGGGTAAAATGACAACCACGACTAGTAGTGTTGGTGTTGGCGAGAGCGATGTTGGGTACGATGGATGGATGGATGGATGGGGGAGGGTAGGGTGGAGTTTGGGTTGTCTAACTTGTCTTCTTGGCGTGTTCTTACCTCAGTATCGAGTGAGAATGGCGGCTTCCATCCTTTGGGTGGGATGATTTTGCAGATACCAGCCTGTTCAGCTTCTGCGCGGATGGACTCGATGTACTTGAGTGGCTCAAGGAACTCTTTCTCGGTTGGGTAGTAGGTGGGGGCATCCTGGAGGCCAAAGATGCGGGTTGGCGGGCTAGGTGCAGGCTTCTCTGACGGGGCGGTGGTTGCGACGGTGGAGAGGTCGAGGGCGGGAGCACGCTGAAGGGAGTCTTTGTTGATGTTGATGTCCTGGATGTGGGTGATATC
Source organism: Podila verticillata NRRL 6337 (assembly GCA_000739165.1). Lineage (NCBI taxonomy): Eukaryota > Fungi > Mortierellomycota > Mortierellomycetes > Mortierellales > Mortierellaceae > Podila > Podila verticillata. The sequence continues at coordinate 749,709 of KN042418.1, forward strand.
GCTGGCGAGGTCCCGCTCGAGATTTTTGAGGTTGTCGAGGCCTGGCTGGGCAGTCCTGAGCCTGGTACTCTTCATGCTCTTCATCATTGCAAATGCGAGTTGCTGGTATGGAAGGCCAATGACGAGAAGAGAAGAAGGAAGAGGAGGAAGAAGAAGGACAGGCAGGTGAGCTTTCTTATGTGAATGAGAAAACAGAAACGAAGATTGGAATTAAAAGAAAAAGAACAGAAAGAACAGAAATGACCCTTTTGAAGTTGATTTCGAAGGTCAAAATAATAAAAAAATAATATCCAACTCCTCACGACTGACTCTCTCCTCACACACTTCGCTGTGAACTATTTTTCCCTCCCTTTTTTTTTTGCTCGCGAGTGCCAGTGTGAGTGAGAGTGAGAGTGGGTACGTGTGTGAGGCTGAGAGGGAGGTATCCCAGTTTCCAGTGTGGTCGCAGCTAGCTGGACAACACTTGCTGGCCAATACACGCTCACTATGCACAAGTCCTTTTGATCGGGTCTCTTACCCTCTCTCTGTGAGTGTGCGTGGTAGGTGTGGCTATGGGGTTTCCTCGACGTGGGCAACATCTGTATGCTTTGATGTGTTGTGTGCCTTGCTCAGCCATGAGCATGTTCCATATGTACAGAACTCACTCTCTGCATATCTCTCCCACATCCTATCCTTACCTGGCCTGCCTTCCTACCAAATCCATCCCTCGCACTTCTTCCCATCGCCAATGCGCATAAACCAGGCCTCTTGGCTATCCCTGCAAGGCGATCTCAGTCTTGCAGCAATAGCCTGGTTTCTGGCTTGGCCTACATCTCCCTCCCCTGTTTGGCTGCCCTTTTTGGCTGACTTTTGATTTGTGTCTTTGTCGCACAAAAAAAGGAAAAAAAAAAAAAAAAAAAAAAAAGAGGACAATCGCTCTTCTTCTCCCATCATCATCATCCATCCATCCATCCATCCCCACCATCCTTCATCACTACCCTGACCAATGGAGTTCTCATCCTTCCTGCCGTCCTTCCCTCCCTCCAGGTCAAACTCGCGCAGGGTGTCCGCCCTCACCATTTCCTCCCCTACCTCACACTCGCCAGTCCTCACCCCAGAGCCTACCCCGGTACCCATGCCCCACCTCAGCGCCAGCCGAGTTTTGTTCGAGGAGGGTCTCTACAGCGACATCACCGTCATCCTGCAAGTCCCTGGATCTACCAAGAAAATTCTGCGCCTCCACTCTCGCATTCTCGCCAAGGAGAGCGAGTTCTTTGCCACACTGCTGGCTGGAAAGAAGCATGGTGACAAGGCCATTGTCCTCCTGGACGAAAAGGACTCGCATGGCTCTCGAGTGATCGAGATTCAGTGCGTCGATACTCCCGAGCTGTATGCTTTCGAGTCCTCTCTGCGACTCTTGTATACTGGCAGCTGGTGCTCCGACTGTGATTTCCAAACTTCCTCGCTGGATGCCCGCTTGCGTCGTGGCCTCGATGTGATGAGCCAAGCTGCCCGCTTGTCTCTCAAGGGATCAACCACCGCACTTCTTCAGGAAGAGATCACCACCATGTGCCAGAATCAGCCGGAGTTGCTCGAAAAGGTTTCCAGAACACTCCGCCCCGAGGACCGTGAGGACGACCAGGCGATCCTCAAGTTTGATCGCGATGCCTTGCAGGTCATGTGTCGCGTCGCTGTCACCAAGGTCGAGATCAGGGATCACTGTGAGCTGGCCATTGCCCGCAACTTGTACGGACCCAAAAAGTTCCGTGACCTGCGCATGTCCGAAGTTCAGCTTGCTGAGCTCAGACCTGGATACATCTTCCCACCGGGCGGTCAAGAGTCCATCTATCTCCTCAAGGGTGCTCCATCCTTGCCTCTTCACCCATGCAGAGCATCCAACGTTGAGGCTCTGCGCCACGTTGTCGACTACTACACCGCCTACAATTCACAGCAGCCATTGAGAACACGCGAGTTTTATGCGGTTCCGGACGAGGAAGCCCAAAAGGGAACAGATCTTCAAAAGGCGACGTACTACAGGATCTCATTCACCTCGGGCTTTCAATGGCTCCTGGACCAGGTCATCAAAGTCCGCGCTCCCTTCGAACTTATCATTCTTCTCCTCAGAGATGCCGTGGACGAGAATGCTGATCGACGCAACGATGTCTACTTTGGCGAGTTTGCATCTACCACAGATGGCGACGTTTATCTGCAGGGTGTCAACTATATTGCTGACGGATTGCTCCACGCCTTCCAAGACCCGACCCTCGAGTCCTTCCGCAACCCTGGCACCTCTGGATCGCTTCTGAACATGATTTCATATGGCATCAACTCGCTGACAGATCTGCCACCTCTTCGCGCCAGACCCGAAACCAAGACCGGCGATGTTCATCAGGACTACCCTGGGCTGTCAACATTGGTCATGGAGTTCTTTTGGCAGGTTCTCGAGCTAGCTTTGAAGAGACCTCATCATCTGGAGTTTGTGCAGCTACTGCTTGACTCTATTACAAGGATCGCGCCCCTCTCGCCATTCGATGTTGTCGACCGCATCGAAGAACGTTTGGCTGAACTTTTGGAAGAGACCCGCAAAAGGATTATGGAGCAGCGGGGGGATGCTGGCGAAGCGGGCGATGATGCAGAGGAGGGCAACGAAGACGAAGACGAGGATGAAGAAGAGGCCAAGGACAAGCTCGAGGAAGAGATCCGCATTGGAAGGGAGCGTACATACTCGAATGCGGTCCACAGCGATGTCTCCAACACTGTATACGAGGACTTTGACGACCGCACATCGATGGTCAGCAGTGTTCTGTTAGCATCCGAGCCAATTGCCAGCAAGGCTGCCGTCATCAATACCCGTGCCAAGGACGAGGAGACAGCGTCATTGCTCCAAGAAGAGCCAGAGCCAGAACAGGAGCCCGAAGTCGAAACCCCATGGATGAGGTATGACACACTTGGATGGGATTGACATATTGAGAAGGCTATTCTGGAATCCATAATCACTCACACGATTTCCCTCTTTAACTGGTTTAGACCTGAGTACTTGCAGCCATTATGCTTGCAGCTGCTGACAAAGTTCCCCATGAACATCCAGTCCTCCTTGCTCTGGGCCATCCACGATCTCCAATTACTGTAAAAAAAAAAAAAAAAAAGGACAAAAAAGAAACACATACCCAACTCTTCACTCTACCGAGAACTCTCTACCCAGCTCATGAACCCTCCAAAAGTTTAGTAAATAATAATTCATGAGTTGGAAAACATTATTTTTGTTTCTTTCTTTTACTTCAGCTTCAATCTAAAGGCCGTGGACTCTTGGTTGGCATAGTTGAACAGTCCTCCAGCCTCTTCGCCGTATCCTTGGCCGTGTACCGCCTGTGGTGCTGATGGCGACGCAATCTTCTTTGTGCTCCTATTATTTGAAGATGCATTTCGTTAGGCAACTTGGGGAATATTGTGGTGTGGTGATGTGTATTGTGTATATTTGCACTTACTTCTCGCCTTTGGATGGCCAAGTGGGGAACATGGACGGGTGCTTTGGTGCAGGAGTTTCCCTAAGTAAGACGAAAGGCGAGAATTTAGGTTCATGGTCCTTCAAATTGGTGGCAACAAAAAATATCTCAACTCAAGATTTGACCATACGAGAAATATGGGTGCTGCAGAGCTTCCTCGGCTGTGATGCGTTTACTGGGATCATAGGTCAGCATCTTGGACATTAGATCGAGCCCGTTCTCTGTGAGGTATGGCAGCCGGGTGCGGAGCAAATTATAGGGCTGTAAAAAGTTGGGAACATGGCTCGCCAGCGGGAGTTTTGAGTATCCTGGCCAGATCTTGTCATTGGGCATTCCTAACAACTTGAAGATCTGTGGTTGGCAGTAAGAAAGCGTTGTCGATGTTTTGGATTATTGGACGTAAAAGTGAAAGATTTGGTCAAGTACCTTTTCCAGTTGTTCGGCTTCACTCTTTCCTGGCAGCAATGGTTCGTTGTTCACAAACTCGGCGAAAATACATCCTATTGACCACATGTCGACCGCTGTTGTATAGTGTTTTGATCCTAAAAGTAGCTCTGGTGCTCTATTATAGAGGACAATCGAGTGTTAGCAAACACAAATGTTGATCGAGATAGCCAACTCCGAGATGTCCTGTACTGTGTCTTTACCTGTACCAAAGGGTAACAACAGGTTGCGTCATCACTCCTTGAGGTTCGCCGTACCGCCTTGCGAGACCAAAATCTGCCACTTTCATCTCTCCTTGGTTGTTGAGCAGCAAGTTGGAAGTTTTCAGATCGCGATGCAGGATCCAATTTTCATGAAGCAGCTCCGTGGCGGAAAGGAGCTGCAGCATCAGTGTTTTGACTTCCGACTGAAGGAAGGGTGCCCGCATGTTGCTCATGAGTTCCTTCAGATCGTGCTCAATAAAGTCCATTACAATGAAGATTCTATAGAAGGAACGAAAAGCAAAGTTGATTAGAATCCGTAGTACGATCTATCCTCCTCCTGACGACGAACGCTCAGATTCTTACTGAGTCAGAGTGTCGCCCACCACAATCTCGCGGACATTGACAATATGAGGGTGCTTGGCGAGGAGCAGAGTGTAGACTTCGCGTAAACTGGTGATGGGAAATCCATTCCTTTCCTGATCCAACTTCAGCTTTTTGAGTGCCACGATCTCGCCAGTACCCCTGTCTCTTGCGCGATACACGACACCATAGGATCCTTCCGCCAGCCTGTTGAGTTTCTCGTAGTTCTCGACACTGCGGCATCCCATCAAGATTGGGTGTTGGGGAACATCTGGGACCTCGATCTGATATGGTGGTGTTTGAATTGGCTCCAAGCTTCCGTTTGATTGGTATCCATCTTGTTCTGGCTCCTCTGGGTAGTCGTGGTGTGACAAAGTATCATCCTCGACTTCAGGTTGTCTCGGTGCAGTAGGTGCTGTGGTCGGGGTTGGTGTTCCACTGCTTTCTCTGAATGCAGGCGAGTCCGTTGACTTTTTGAATCGCTTTTCCCGTTTCCGCTTAAGCTGTCTATGCCGTTCCTCCTCTTCATCGCTGGATGGTTCTCGTGCCCATTTTGATGCTCCTGCGTCCATGGTGTGGTGGTCTGCTGTGTATGAAGATGGTTTGTCGTGGCTAAAATTAAAAAATGTACGCGGTGACCAGCATTCCAGCATTATGGAGTGGAGCAAAGCCACCAAAAAATACGACAAAGACTTGCTCGTTTAACTTTTTTACAATTCACATTCAACAAAAC
>KN042418.1:756125-818813 GCA_000739165.1 Podila verticillata NRRL 6337
AGGAAGCAGGGATCGACCCATCTGAGCCGCCTTTGCCCATTCTCCGCCCACCCACTTTAATAATAGCATTTCTCTTGCCTCTGTCATTCAAGAACGCGAACATTATTTGAAATTTCTCATGGAGGACCAGCCTGGAACCCCACAGTCCATGCAGTCAACAGAGTCTGCTGAATCGCCACGCCAAGAAGACTTCAATCATAATCATAGCGATGACGAAGCCGACATGATACAGAGGGATGACGCGTTCCATGTGGATGCTTCGATCCCAACTTCCCACACAACAACCGAGGCCACACATGCATCTACCTCAGGCGCCGATGGAGCCAGTACCCCAGCTGAACCAAAGCCAAAGAAAAAGAAAGCCAAGGGTCTCCCCATGCGGCTATCAGGACCTTTACCAGCTCTCCCCAGTTCAACCCCGCTACCTGATCTGGAAGATTTCAACCTGAGACGCGAGCAACTCAAGAACCCCCTATTTGTGGCCATTTCAAAAGTTCTCATTGTGTATGGAAATGCATGGCAGAGTGCTACAGATCTTGTCGGTAAGCTTGAGGCATCATGCACTTTGTGGCTCCATGAATCTATTTAGTCTGTCGCGTACATTGATTGGGTCACGTCATGGGTGCTCACATTTCTTGTGTTTCCTTTCTCAATACATGCTTTCTGGATAGACGGAATCCGGCACTTCAACCTTGCCAACTTGGGGTATGTGCGCTCATCATTATTGAGAACAATACATCGTTTTTTGCTTGTTTTTTCTCTTGATCCAAACACATATTGACATCTAAAACACTTTGATTATGTTTCTACTTGATAGTGGTCGGACACCAAAGGGTACTGTACAAGGTGCGATCTCCACAGGACTGGCTCTGGCTGCTGCTCTTAGAACATTTGAGCCGATCGAGAAGCAAAGGATGAACAGCACAACATATTACCGCATGGCTGCTCAAGCTCTGGAGCCTCCAAACTCAGACATGGAATCAGATGCTACAGAAGCAGAATCATCCAAAGGTAAATTAAGAAGGATCCATTCAGTGGGCGTCATATCATGGTTCTTAACACGTGCTTTACAATTTCAAAACAACAGTCAGTACCGTTAGTAAGATTACAGTCAAAGCAGGAAAGGCTCCACAGCGTAGCACACCGCCTGTCAATCAAAACAAGAGGACAGTCTCTGGATGGAGCTCCTCGGGAAGCATGAGTTCAGGAAGCTCGGATGACGAAGACACAGACAGCAAACCCAGCTCCTCCAGGAATGGGAGCAATTTCAACAACGACCATAAATCATTACTTTCCTCAAAGCGCGCTCGAACAGGATCACCAAGTTCTAACTCTTCTCGTGGTAGAGGCCCAGCTAAACAAGATATCATACCAAATGGTCTCAAAAAGCTACCCAAGGGATACGTCTACGACACTGACATTAATCAGTCAGCACTTATGAACTTGTCCATTGATCCGTTGCAGACCGGCGAATTTATACAACACTTGAGGTATGGCAATTTTTTTTTTGAGTTGACCTAGATCGTGTCAGATTTGATCGTCCATTTACCAACAGTCATATCGCATGATAGCACCATTAATGCAATGGAGAACGACTACCCGGATCGGCGCGCCGAGTTCAAAGTAGATCTGGAGCAGGAGCCAAGCATGTTTGCTGTTGAGCAGCAAGTGGGATATACATATCCAAGGCTGAGGACAAGCGGGCGCGAGCGGTTACCAAAGGCGGATTGCGAGGATGGCTTTGCAGTGTCGGATCTCAAGTTCCGCGGTGGATATCTCGGTCGCCTGTTCTGTATCACGGATGGTCATGGTGGCCGAGCTTGTTCGTCATTCGTGATAGCGACGATACCAGGAGCCATGCAAGTGATCCTTGGCAAATACAAGCCCAAGGATCTGTCACTTCTCAGTGTGCAGGAACTGGTCAAGAGTCAGATCATTGAGGCGATTCGGCTGATTGACAAGGAGTATCTCGACTACAAGAAGCAGCAATACCTCCTGTACAAGGCCAAAAAAATTCCCAATGACCCTGGTAGCGACGGAACAACGCTCATCGTTAATATTTTTATTGACAAGTGGATCATCAACATCAACCTGGGCGACTCAAGGACTATGCTGAGCCGACGGGATGTGACAGGCCGTTGGAACGTTGATTTTTACAGTGAGGACCACACGCCGTCTCTGGAACGACTTGCACAAACAATCTATGCCAATGGTGGTGAGTTTGTGACTCACGACGACAAGGTCATCCGTTTTGATCCCAACCTCAAGAACGACAAAAAGCATCGCCAATCTCTCAAGGAAGCTCGAATCCGTGTCAAGGACGCCGCCTCGAATGTGTTTGGCATCCCGTACCGGACAAGGAATGGGCAGTGCGCCAGTGTTAATTTGGGGGCTTGTATCGGTGATGTCCTGTACAAGCTGAATGCAGAGGCTCCAGTGCTAAGTTGCAAGCCAGACATCACGTTTATCGATATTTCCTCTGTCCAGCGTGGCTACCTGTTGATGGCGTCCGATGGCCTGTGGGATTATGTGCAGCGCGGAGGAAAGGTGCAGGATCAGAACGCGGCGGTCAGCCAGTTTGTCGGCGACAAGCTCGATCGAGGGTGGGCTTACCAAAGGATCGTTTGCACTTTGTCCGACAGAGAAGGGATGGCGGGCTTGTATTCTGATCCGATCCAGGAGTATGACGATTTTACAGCCATTCTGGTGTCAATCGACGGGAAGCAGGAAGAGCAAGCCAAAGTGGAGCCACAAGTAAAGGAACAGGCAGCTAATGGAGAAGAAGTCAAGGAGGAAGTCAAGGATCTTGTACCGCCACCGACAGCAACAGCAACAGCGATAGAGGCAGCAGCAGAGGTAGCGACATCGACAGAGGTGGCGACATCGACAGAGGCAGCGACAGAGGCATCAACATCAACATCAACATCAACATCAACATCAACATTAACCTATACATCAACAGAGGCACCGCAAGCATCTCAAGCTGTAGCTGTCACAGAGGAGCCCAAGGCCGACACGAAGGAACAAATACCAAAGGCCGAAGAGCAACCTCCGGAGAAAGAAGAGACGGTGGAGGAGGTGACGAAAGAGAATGGGGATGCTTCAATAGAGGAAAATAATGTTGAGCATGTTATGGAGGTGGATGTTGATGTGACCTCGTCTGCGCCGGAGCAAGTTGACGACCTTGACATGAGCTGAGGCCAAAGAAGATATCCTTTCCTTTTCTAGAATTGTGCAACATCATAAACCAAATAATCCGCCCCTCCCTCTTGATTTCTTGAGCACAGGCCACCTAAAGGCGGGGCAAGTATCAGTTCTATCCGAACCGAGACTAGTATCGTAGTCAAAGTTATGAGAACAGGTATGAGTGACAGAGTGCGAGGGGGAAAAGTGGGCAACAAACGAGCATTTGGAAGGCAAGCAAATGCTCACTCACTACTGCGAGTATATCCAGGATCGCTTGCTTTGTTTACCTTGTTGACATAGTGACCAAAAGAACGACAAACAAAGCAAGGTTCGGTTGGGAGGGCTTTTTGTTATGTGGAGGGCTATTTAAACCCGCGGCTCGCCTTCTTTCGCTTGCGATCTTTTTGTTCCTTCCACCACCACCCACTCTTTTTCACGCTGCCTACCAAGCAATGCACCAGCGAGACATACGCAAGGCAGTAACTTCAAGCAACACTGCCATCTATGCCCCAGCAACAGTCGACACGCAGTGGGGCGGAGGTCTCTTTGATCGAACTAATATCCGAGTCGCCACATCCAGATATGTGCCTCGCCGGATAGTCGAGGGCATCATCCTCTTGGGAGAGGTGTTCTTTCTCAATGTGCCTGAGTGGATCCTGGGCGAACGGAAAGTTGACGGTCGACCTCTGATCGAGAAGCGAATCGCAAACACTGTAGCGACCAGTCGTCGCACCATGGCAGAAGCGGTTGCCCAAGGCGAGCGATGCAAAGTTGCGGTTTTGACAGGTAGGATCCTTTGTTCATAATTTATAACTGTTCGTACCACTTATTTTTGCTAACCGCAGCGAACCACACCTGTAAACATAATTAGGGGGAGCAAGCGGACTGGGACTTTTGGCAGCCATGGCAATCGCTGATGCTGGATACCACCTCATCATTGGTACTTTTTTTTTTTTTTGGAAAAGCGTGAACCGATCCGATTTCTTCAACCCATTTTTAACTTCTCTCTCTCTCTCTTTTTTTTTTAAACTTGAATAGGAGATCGAGCAACTGAGCTCGGAATCAGGGCTGTGGAGTCAATCAAGGCAAAGACTGGCAACATGAACGTCGAGTTTGTGTATTTGGATTTGGGATCCTTTGCCGAGGTGCGGTCTTTTGCCCAAGAGATCTCAAGAAGAACCCAAATTGTGGATCTGCTTATCAACAGTAAATCTGACTTTCGCCAACAAGGCAGACGCGTATACCAGTTCGAGTTACACGCAGTCATTGAACCAAACTTATTTTCTTTGTTCTGTGCCAACATAGACGCTGGCGTGATGGCACTGCCAACGTTCAGGCCAACGGTCGAGGGTCACGACAGCCAATTTGGTATTAACTACCTGGGCCATTTCTACCTGACGCACCTTTTACTTCCCTTGGTCAAGAAGGCTCCCAAAGCACGTATTGTCATGACGGCCTCTTCAGCGCACTACGGCACCGACAAGATCAACTACCCAGGCATCACTGACCGCAAGGCATACCATCCCTCCGGCAACTACTGTGGATCGAAACTGGCCACTGTGCTGTATGTGCGGTACCTTGCCCGCCAGTTAGCACAAAGCCACCCAAACATCACGGTCAACTGCTTGCATCCAGGCGCGTGCCACACGAACCTGTTCAAGCATTCGCTTCTTTTGCATATTTTGACAACGATTGGATTCCAGTGGCTGTTGCGCCCTGCGAGCAGGGGCGCCAGAACCATCACGTATCTGAGTCTGAGCGAGGAGGTCGAGGGCATCACGGGCGAGTACTGGTTCGACGAGCGGATCCGCCAACGCAATCCGGCATCGAACGATATTAAGCAGCAGGACGAGCTGGTCGAGTACAGTTTGAAGGCAACGAAGCTCAAGCTCGAGGACGCGTTGGAAGGATAAGACAAAGAATGCCCTAGAAATAATTCTGTGACGTCATCAGAGGGCCGGTGGGCGTCGTTGGGAAGCATCTTTTCCCCCCATTCGAGCCTTGTATTAACTTCCCCAGTATTATTCTCCTTTGTTATTCATCTATCCTCTCCGTCCCATCATCATCATCATCCTTCTTTTCCTCGAACTGAACATATCTCAAATACATCAAGATACATCAAGCTGGCAACGTTGCACACTTTTTTTTCTTTGAGCGCCTTCATTTAAACAATTTCATAACCTGATCTGTTTGACAACAAAGTGAGTTGCTCACCCAAACACACAGGTTTGCAATGACAGATGCATCTAATCCAATGACTGACCATGAATACTCTCCTCCCATCACATCACTCTAGAATACCGAGACCATTCATATCCTGCTTACGCTCTCGACACGATAGTCCCTTTTTTAATTCGCTTTGCTATTCTCGACACCTTTCTCAAAGCCCAAAAACCTTCGACCTTTTTCATTTCCTTTTCTCACGAACATCTAATGGATTCAGCCTGGGGCTCCCGCAAAACGTATGGCTAGTGTCTACTCGTCTGTTCTTTCGCCAACAATACTCTCTATGTCAAACGGCACACTTCCTCCCGAACTGGAATCTCAAAAAACCAACACGTCTAACTTTCAATTGTTTCCCTTTGATTTATCACGACCCCTCCCTCCACACACGAAAAACTCGAAACGCGAAAAAAACAACCCCAAAAAAACTATAAATCAACTTAGCACTCGTGCCCATGGCGATTCATCAACAGGAACCGGAGGCTCAAAGCTTATTCAGTTACAGCGCCAGAGCTCGGCCATCGGACCCGTCCCCACACTCTCGACCAACGCACTCTCTGGCTCGGGACCCTTGAGCAGCCATGGATCATCAGGGATCAACCTGTCGTCGTTCTTGACTGGATCCTCCTCTTCGGTCCTTGAGCCTTCTTCATCGTCATCGCTATCTTCCTCCCTCCCGCGCGACAACCACCACCACCACTCATCAGGAACCGCATCGGCCGCACTTCTGAATAGCAGCAGTAGTTCAAGATCGGCAGCTCTGTCAGGGAGTCATGGTGGAGGAGGTGCCATTGGATCTGTGACTTCAGGAACGGTAGCAGGCGTGATCCCAGGATTGGTGGGCGAGATCCACCCACTGCATTTCAACTGGGTGTTTTGGTTTATGCACCGCGCACCAGGAAGCAGGATTCTGAATTATGAGAGCTCAATGAAGAAGATTGCGACTTTTGGATCGGTAAGGAAGGGACAGTGCCATTCTATAATTGGGAACCAGGATGAAAAACTCGCATATGACGGTCTCATTATGGTCGAAATTAGAGACTTAAAAGAAGGCTAACCTTAGACTCGTTCTCTTTTGTTTGGTTGCTTACACTTCGAAATGGTTGCTAGGTTGAAGATTTTTGGGCAGTATATTCTCACCTTCGCCGCCCGCACGAGCTACCTAATGTCAGTGACTACCATTTGTTCAAGCAAGGAGTGAGGCCAGTATGGGAGGATGCGGCCAACATTAATGGCGGCAAATGGATTGTCAGGCTGAAAAAGGGACTTGCTAGCCGTTATTGGGAAAACTTGGTACGTTTTTTTTTTTGGTAGTTGTGTGCTTTCGATCTTGATTTTTTTCTTCAGCATCTAACCCGCAAGAAAATCATGTGTTTGTTCTTCAAACTCCAGGTCATGGCGGTCATTGGAGATCAGTTCGATGTTGGCTCAGAGATTTGTGGGATTGTGCTTTCGATCCGAGGCGCGGAGGACATTCTGTCGATATGGAATCAGTCTGCGCACGAGGGGCGCATCAACCTCAAGATCCGTGATACGATGAAGCGGATCCTGAGTCTCCCAGCAGACACGATCATGGAGTACAAGACACATAACGACGCTCTGAAGGACAACACCAGCTTTAGAAACACAGATGTCTTCCGGTGAAAGGTCCCCCACCACCCTTTCTCTCCCCAGGGAAAACAAACCCCGAGTTTTTGAGGCGAAGATCTGGGGGAGTAAAGGGGGGTCCACTCGCGCCATGAGATTTGTTTAAAATATGAATAAATTAAATTCGCGAAGCCCCTTAACACAAATCGAGTATATAATTTGGGTGCGCCTTGTCACAGTGAGCTTTGCAGCAAACCCTTCATTCTCTTTCATCCACAACGCAACATTACATATACTCGTTCGCCCCGCCATTCTTTCACGGACTACAGCAAAGAACGACCCGAGCCGCTAATTGTATGTGAGGTGAATCCAGTCGCGTTCCAGGCATCTTTAAACAACCATTTAGTCAACAGGTCCTAACGCGATTCGTTTATTTTCTTTCACGGCCAAAAAAAAAAAAAAAAGGTACCAACATATCTACACTTCAACAAATGGATACTATCTCACACCCCAGCCCAAGGGACCTCCTGCCCGCCGAACTATCGGCATTGATCCAAGCCACTGGATCGGCCACCACCAGCACCACTACAACAACAACAATACCCGCTCTTGTGGCACAACTGAGCAGGATATCGCGGTCGACGTGGCTGCACCTCGGCGCCGACTGCCACAACAAGAGTTTTGCGCTCGACTTGGCGGCCACCCAGGCAGCGGCGCCAGCCCCCAAGGGATTCATGGCGTCCCTCAGGGCCAAGGAGGTCCGTGTCACGCTCGACAGTGGTCTGCCACAGATCATTCAAACTATCCAAAGACAGAGCTCGGAAGAGGAGGAGGACAAAGAGGACAAGGAGAAAGAACGGATACCATCGCTCTGGGCTTTGTACAAGTTTTGCAAGGCAGTCTTCGCACAACCACCAACATCACCATCCTCAGGATCCTTGGCGCCATCAAGTAGCAGCACGAAAGAGACAATGTCGAGAGCGTGGCAGCTCCACTTTATCAAGACAGGATGCCCCGAAGTCGTGGTGGCGGCAGTGCTGGATCTATTTCTTCAGCAAGGGTTGCGCGAGGGGTTCGACTGGGCGATCTCACAGGAGTTGGTCGAGGCTTTGGACCACGAGCTGCGATCGAGCCACCCAACGGCCAAGAAGGCCGTTCAGGCACTGGTTCAAACTATGATCTCGTCAGGGCGGTTCGTCAAAACCGGCTCGGGCCATCAACAACAACAACAACAAGGCAAGCCAAAGGGTCTGGGCATGGAAGGCGAGCCCACCTCCTCCTCCACGCCTGGACAGGATAATTCAGAGGAGCGTGCAACAAGGAGAGAACAGGAGTGTTTCCAACTGGCGTCGTCGCTTTCGGATGCACACTTGGCCCTGGAGGCGTATCTGGAGACGGAGGCGGGCAAGACGCTACCAAAACTTGTGGCCCTGTTCAGTCAAGAAGTCGCGGCCGATACGAAAGCAAGATCTCGAGCAGGTGGCGAGCGGGGAACGAAACGACCAGGAGGTCTTGGTGGCATTGGTGGTGGTGGTGGAGGAGGAGGATCAGGTGCAGCATCAGGTCAAGACGATTTGGCCAAAAAGAAGCTGAAGCTGACGAACGAGGTTTCTGGAGGATCCTCCAGCAGTGCTACTGGGTCAACTCTGGCATCTGTTCAAAAGACGGGCACCACCAGCTCTTCATCACAAAGTCGCCAGAGTGTCCTGGTAGAGGCTTCAGGGATGTCACAGGAACAGATCGCAGTGCTGGCCCGCAGTTCGTTCAAGACGACAACACACTATCTCGACCAAGCGCAACTCGGATATAATACACCTGCTGCAGGACCAGGTGCCTCGGCGTCGGTTCAGTCTAGCCTCAACATGTCGACCTTACAACAAGCCAAACTCAACAACCCGCTCTGGTCGCCGGCCTTGGGGCTCAACTACTCGCCCCAGCAACAGGCCAAATACGGGGCTCTGGTCGTAAACGAGATTGAGCGCTGGATGTCTCTCCTGGGCCACATGGACGGCGCCGTGTTTTCGGAGCGGCTGGTGGGGCTGATCAAGGCGGTGTACCCATCCGACCAAAAGTTTCTGCTGGACCAGATCCTGATCGAGGCCATGTCCCTCGAGAGCAAGGACAGCACTACCTATATCAACATGCAAGGGGCACAAGATCATTTGGAGGAGGTGGACCCCAAGACAGTGCTCTTGGCTTCGTTGGCAGCGCCGTTTGGATCCCATACAGAGGTGCAGGAATCGGCCACCAAAGGACAACTGGCGCAAACCAAGACGCGTGAGTGGCTGATTGAGATGATCATGAGTGCGCTGATTGGGCTGGTGATCAAGCCTGAAGACAGTGCGACGTGGATCGAACCAGGCGCGACCAAGTGGGCTGAGCCTGTGGAGCTGTCGACGATCATCTCGGAAGACGTTGCCGCCACTACTGGACCCAATGAGTCTGATGCTTCCTCGACAACAGTGGGTGGAGCGTCGTCATCATCAGCAGCAGCTTCAGCAATAGCGGCGGGCAAGAACAAGAAACGCCGTCTGCGGAGTCTGTACAACCGGCGTGTGAGTCCCTTTTACGCGACCTTGGCGATTTTCCAACATAAAAAGATTTCGGCGCGCATGTCCGGGATGTACTACCTGACGCCGGAGGACCTTGTGATCTTGAGCAAGGACACGTCGGATGCGCTGTTGGAGCAGCGGAAGCAGCAAGAGTTGTTACTTCAGCAGCAGCAAGAACTGCTCCAGCAGGCCAAGATGATGCGGCGCCACAAGGACATTGATCTAGACGACCCCAACCTGGCAAACCTGAAGGGGTCGCGCAACAACAAGCGAAACCGGTTCCGGAAGAGTCAGAAGAGGAAGGAGGAGCGGTCTGGACGACAAGGTGGCCAAGGTGGCCAAGGTGGTCAAGGTGGTCAGGGAGGAGGTAGTGGTGGTGGGCCTGGCAAGTCCATGGATGGAGGTGTCCACCGTGAAGGATCCATGGCCGAGGCATTGTCGAAACTCACGGACGACTCTGTGAGGGCTGGGACAGAAAGTGTGATTAGTGTCGAGGCTGAAACTATCACTGGCGGTCATGAGGGCGATGGATCGTCGTCCCAGATGGTCCCGGATGCCGAATCCGAGTTAATAGATGGAGGCGATACCGAGATGTTATCGTCACACGCACAGCACGACGAGGACAGGGAGCATGGCCACCACGAGGACAACGCCGAGAAATCCAAGGAGCAAGACGACCTGTCGGACCATGATGGATGGATGGGTGGGTTCTCTGACGACCAGGCCCTGACGCTCGCCAAGGAGGCTGGCGCAGGCCGACAGACCTGCAATGCGCCCTTCCGGGTCCTGATGCTGGTGCTAAAGCACCTGACACGGATGAACCAGGCCGGGGCCCTGGACGCCTGGATCTCGGATGCAATCTCGGGCACTGTGCCGGCGCTGCAGGTCCGGTACTTTGAATGGCTGTTGTCACATCTGGTGCCCATCAGTGCGGTACTGAAGCCAACGGGGAAAGAGACGATAGAGAGCGCACAGAACCAACGGTATCACCAGCGGCAGATCCGGGCCATGACTGCGATCCAGGAGGAAGTTTGGCGGCTGGTCAAGGTCCTGGTGGCTGCTCCGGGTATCGGGCACGATCCAGCCAAGGCTGCCTTGGCTCATGTCACAGCGCGGGTGCCGCTCGACAACAAAGGCGCCGCCGAGAACGAAGGCGAGGGTGAAGCGGAGCCTGGTGTCATGATGGAGACGGATGGTGGGGGTGAAGGAGGACAGATCTGGAACGAGGTCAAACAGTTGTTGCTGGCGGAGACGACGGATGCACCTTCAGCAAGCACTACGGGACCTTCCATTTGATTCAACCCAAACCATTTGTTCTTGCTTTGTGCCAAAAAATAATAAATGAGGTCTTCTCTATTACTTTTTTTTTTCTATGTTCTATCTACTAATAAGCTTCATGTTTTTTGTCTAGACGATGGAAGAAGCAGAGGAAGATAATGGCGAGGACGGGGCTGTACCCTCTGGTGAGACGATCCTGGACGAAATTGGGGTTGTGACCGAAATAAAATCAAACTTCGGCTCGATCTCAAAGTCCTGCAGAGCCGCCTCCTGAAAGTCGATCCCGTACTGTGCAAAGTGGGTCTTGATCGACTCGGGTGGCGAAGGAGGAGTGAGCAACACGGTGGTTAGTCTATAATAGAGAGAAATTTCCGAGGTCGATTAAAGTCAGTTTACATTCAAACAATCCAAATGCTTTGAGAGTCAAAAGAACAAACGGCTTACCCTTGACGGCCGTTCAAAAACTGTTTGAAATACTTGTGGTAGACTCGCTTCAGATCTGACATGCCCACCTTGTACAGATAGTTGTTGCTTTTGGTCAGCTCCTCCACCGACTGGTATCCTCTGACGGCACCACGGAGAACCCAGGACAGAGTTCCGCCAGCGGTGGCGCGCTCCATGATCGTCTGGTAGGCGCGACTGGCTTGTGCAGTCTCCATCTCGAACTGTCCGCCCACGGCAGCCTCCCAGTCCGTGTCCATCAGTCGGATAATATCCAAAAACGCGTCGTACGCCTTGATGGGATCCATGGCATCACGGACCTCGAACGCCATCTGGCCTGTCCAGAGGTACACACTGATTGAAGCATCGTACGCATATCCGTTGCCACGGATGGCCGAGTACAGGGGGCCCTCGCTTCTGGACAGGATCTCACACAGTAGCAAGGTTGCATAGTGGTCCAGATGGTTCTCCTCAGTCGCTGTGTCGGGATGATACACAATGTCGCATGGCACGATCGAGACCAGAAAAGATGATGTGATCGACTTCAAGGGAATCAGGACACTGCTCGGCGCATAGTTGGATCCATTGCTAGAGTTAGCCAAGGGCTTGTAAGGAGTTCTTGGGAAAGGGAAAGGAGACACGCCAGAGGCGTCGGTGAGGTTGTTGGCGGATTCGTCGTCCAGGGTCATATGTGCAGCACGAGCAGCTGCCTCCTCTGCCTCCTTGGTCAAACGCACACTAGGCTGTTCTTGATGTTGATGGAAAGGCTCCGAGGGTTTGCGCTTTTTGTTGTTGGTGATGTGGTTGCTGCCGTTTACAAACGAAAGTCCCGTAGTCGCCCGGTACAATGCCAGCTCTTGATCCCACACCTCAGTTAACAGCCCAACAGGATCCTTGGTCTCGCCAGATTCCGATCCAAAACCGACAGGGATGCCGATTTGGCCAAATCCTGCTACAGCACTGTTTCCGTTCCGCTTTGAGTTCACCACCACTTCAGAAATCGACTGGAGCATGGCTTGCTTGATCCGTTCGAGCTTGGAGAGAATCTTGGGCACCTGGTCAGTCTTCTGCTTCAGCTCCTGGACAATTCGCTTGAGGAAAGGTTCTTGGCGGAAGGCAGAGATCGCCATGTCGTTGCCGAGAATAACAGTGGGTGACTCTAATTGGGCAGCGGTCGTGGGCCGTGGGGTCATATCCATCTTGCGGCAGTACTTTGTCGCCAGCTCATAGTCGCGGACAGGGGTCGTCATCCGAGTGCTGATCATGGCCAACATGTCTGCACCATCGCGCTTCAGCTCCACGGTCTGGGTCGCAAGGTTCTTGGCCACGGTCAGGACACGATCTTCAGTAAACTCTGTGAACATCAAGACTCGCAACAGGAGTTGGCACTGCTCCTTGTACTTGGATCGCTCGGCCGAGCAGGCAAGCACAAATAGCTCGGACAGCCAGGAGCAGGCGAAAATGTCGTTACCGAATCCAACAGCGGCTTCGTGGGACACCAAGGTGTTGGCGACCAAAGTGACAACAGACTGGTAGTCCAGATGTTCAAACTCGATCTCCTCTGATCCGTCTTTATCCTGAACAAACTTTGGGATGGCGCATGACGACTGGAATACCAGCTCCTGAAAGAGAACCAGGTAAGGTCGCAAGTCTTCGTCCAGATGTGTGAGAGGCAGACAGAGTTTGACGTGAGTGAAGAAAGTGTTTGTTTCGACCACCTGGACCAATTTGAAGGATCGCGATTCGCTCTGTCCAGATTTTGCTGAGGAGATATAGTGAGCCGACATGGGCAGGGTGGGCACCTTGGAAGCGTCCGCGATTGGAGGCATCATGGTGATGATTTCGGGCGTCATGTTGACTTTGTTGGCTGCCACAGCTTCGGTCACTATCACGGCCTGCTTCTCGAGCCCATCCTTGCCGAATCCGTCAATCAACTCTCGCTGCTTCTGAGACACAGTCGACTTGATAATCTTGCCCAGGCGACTGTCGGGAATCATGCATACTTCAACAGTCGATGGCTCTAGCAACCACTTCCGTGCAAGGTCTCTCCAGTACTGTGGCTCCATGGTTTCAAGTTCGTCGATAATAGAGAAGATGTTGGAGCGGGTTCCGATCGATGCAGCCTTCGTCTTGTCCTTCTCCAGATAAGCGTGGGCAAGGATGTCGGGGACCAGATAAGAGGTGGCTGCCTCATGGGGGTCGTCCTCGATGGATTCGTAGATCTTTGTCCGGTGTCGGGCGATGACGCGGGTCATCTCAGTTGGGTCTGAAAGACCGCTCCGCACAAACTCACTCAGCACCTTAATCACTTGACTGTGAAAGTACCCAGGTTGATACAGGTCTTGAGCTTCCTCCGCGTCATCTGCGTTGATCTCAGCGTGGTCTTCGTTGTCGTCGTCGGATTGGTCGTGTCCGTCATCGCTTTCCTCTTCCTCCTCTTCCTCCTCTTCCTCCTCTTCGTTGTCCTCCTGCTCGCTGTGCTCGTGCTCTTTATCACTTTCCTCGTCGTCGGACCCTGCTGTCTCCGGTGACTTCTTTCCTTTGGACCGGATAGGCACTCCAGAGAACAGCAAGAGAAGCGAGGTATCCATGCAACCCTTGACCTCGAAGTCCACGTGACTGGCGAGCGGGTTCCTCCTCTCCACAAACTCTTGGGAAAAGGGTGAGGCAGAGGTCTCGTGCAAGAAGCGGAACAAAATATCCAGGGCCACCATGGTTTTGACGTCAAAAGTGTTGGGTCCAAGCCAGCCGTATCCGATTGAACCAACGTCTTCGTCTGCTGAAGGGAAATGGATCGTCTTGGAGGTAAAGTTCGTCTCCTTGGACATGATGGGCGCATCCTCACGGCCTTTAGAGATGTCCATTTCCTGAATGAGATCCACGCCTCCTTTGTCTTCAACCGTGTTCAGAATGCCTCGCTCGATCAGTGTCTGGAATATCCTTCCAGGCTGGAGACTGTCGCCGGCGACCACAATGGTCATATTCGATGGGTGGTAAAACTTTTGATGGTAATCCTTGATGTCCTCGTTGGTCATTTTCGGGATTTCGGGTGTCAGTCCTCCGCACTCATAGTAGTACGTCTGCGATTTTGGGTAGAGGAGCTTGCGGAGTCCCAGATCCAACTACATGGAGGTTTGAGTGGAGCAAAAGAGAAATCAATAGCTGCAATCGTTTCTCTCGGAGGCGAAGCACATTATATCATATCACATACCAAGTCCGCCTCGGAATTCTCTCTTGACGCCATTTCTGAGAAGACAACGCCCTGCTGCTTTCCTTCGCCGTCGACATGGTAGACCTCTGTTACGTATTGGTCATCTCTCAGGGTAGGATGTAACACATGGTCCAAGAAAACTGGCAAGATCTCAGCCATGCCATCCCGCCCAGCCGTAGCAATAGTGTATCCAGTATGATCCTCGGTCTAAATGGTTCGCAGTGAGTGTGGGAAGAGCAAGTTAGAGAGAGAAAGGGGCCATATGTTATACATCATAGAACAAGTTAGGCTCAGCAAAGACGGTGGCGCTTACCGTATAAGCGTTCGTGCCGGTGGAAAGACATCTGTTTGCTAGTGAATCAAGATAGCCTCTATTGGGGTAGTTCTTTGATCCACAAAACACCACTAAGCCAGATTAAGCGCAGATAAAAAAAATGAGGCCTGTCAGCAAGGCAACAAAACGCAAACAAACAAACGAGCAAAAGGGCAAAGGGCAAAAAAAAAAAGGGCAATTATCTCATACAATGCTCAAGTGTGTGTGGCAGTCCTCTGGAGTCTTTGACAACTGTAGGGACAATGATGGTCGCTGTGGCCTGTGGTCCTGCAATATCGACAAAGACCAGTCGCATGCCTGTGGCCAGGTGCTTGTATATTGTGACAGGCGTGGGCTGGCTTGGTCCAGGCAGGGACACTGTTGATTCGAGCAAAAAGTGATCCATCGTCTATTTTACTGCGGTCTATTAATTATTCGAAAGAGGGGTAATTGGAGGATCTTATTGGATTGACTCGCTATAGGCCGAGATGTAAGGAAGGAGAATGGAGTTGGATGGAGGTTTGGAAAGAGAAAAAAAGGGTGTTTGTGCCTTTCATTGCTGCAACTGGAGAGGAAGTGACCATTGTTTTTTTAAATTTGAATATGCATTTATGGATTGGTGGCAAATAGCATACGATCTCAATAGTAGCTCGATGTCAAGCTGTCTCCGGCTGGGTAGAATCGCAGGTTGGCAGAAGAGTTGGTGGTAGAGACCTTGACATTGCCCTGTCCCAGGCCACGAGTGCCGGTCTTGTGGCTCTTCTTGTCCTTGTCAAGGCTAAGACCAGATCCTTCCACATTAGCGGAGGAATTGCTCGTTGATACTTCGAAGTATCCCTGGAAGTCTTCCGTCTGTGTTTTCGAGAGGCAAACATCATACGTTAGAGGCTACTCTGATGCTACCTTCGAATCAATACGCCATGCTTCTACTTACCAAGTTGAGGTTGGCGGACGAATTTGAAGTCTCGACGACAGACTTGAAAGACTCATGGCGAGGCACCATAATAGACGAGGTGATGGTAGAGTTCGACGTCTTTGTGTTCACCTCCAAGGGCTGTCCCGTCTGGCTTGCATCCAGATTAAGCTCAATCCTCGAGTTCTCAGTCTTGAGATTAATGAACGACGATTGAGTGTTGGAATGTCCCAGAAGTGCGCCCACGTTGATCTTGCCATTCTTGGTGATGTTGTCCATCCAGAGTCCGTTTATAGCCTCGACTGCATTCACATGCAGTGTGATGGATGAATTGGAGGTCTTCGTCGAAACAACGGATTGACGCCCGAGAACATCCTCTTTGACTCTGAGCTTTGCCGAGATGGACGAGTTGCTTGTCTGGAGCTCAATCTGTCCGGCATCAAAGCTGCCCGAGATGCTCGAGTTTGATGTGCGAAGACTGAGCGAGTCGGCGTTGAGGGTCTGGAAGGCAATGGAAGAATTACTGAGTTGTGCTGTGATTGACCCCCAGTTGAGCACCAAGAGATCATCACCAGAGAAGGATGTGTTGGGTGCATCGACTCGCAAGCTGTTCATGTATGTTGTTGACCTTGGGACCTGAATCATGGTCTCGTGGTAGATGCTGAAGGCGCCAAATCGGGTTGGTCCCTGTAAGGCGCGGCATGGTAGCTCTTGTTAGCTTGAATTTCTTCCACTCCATGAGCATCAAGAAGTGAGTGTCTAGCGTCCTACCTCGAGGGTATATGTGAATGTCTTGTTCTCGAACGATGTCCTGACTCTGACATCGTCCTTATCGCTCTCCTTTGTGACCCAGACTCTGCATGAGATCTGTCCCTGGCTGGATCCATCATCGACATCATGGACCAGACGGATCTTTCCCTGGACTTTGCCAGTGGCGGCAAATACGACGTTGGGGAACTCTTCGGGACTGAAGCGAGTATCGTCGCCGTCGAGTCTGATGGCGATGCTTGGCTGGTGAAGGAATCCGACGAGTGAAGCGAGCATTTTTGTGTTCTTGCTGTTCTTGCTGTTGTGTTGTGTTGTGTTGTGTAGATGTGCTTGGTCGGTATGTGTTTGGTTAGTGTCCTGGGGTTATGTCCTGTTGGTGGTTGGGTTGCGTTGAGGCGAGAGTTGGGATGGATGGATAGATGAGTATGAAGAAAGAAAGTAAAATCAAAAGCGTTTTGCTCTTATATATCGTTCGCGCCAAGAAAAAACAGATAATCCGCCGTGTCACAAAATTTTTCAAACCTCACCGACCTCTCTGCCAAGGACTCTTGGCTTTTTCTCTCTCTCTCTCTCTCTCTGTCTCTCTCTCTACTGTATCCGGCGTGGATTATATAGTGCGTAGTGGATGCACAGCTCTCTTACTCGTCAACAAAATGTAGAGACTCGCATTGTTCTGTTTAGCTAGGGTCTTTTTCCAAAGAGTCTATCGAAAACACGACACACACTCTTTTTTCCGCTCTACCCCTCTTCGCACGTGCGCTTTTTTTTTTTTTTTTTTTTTTTTTTTTGGTTGGGAATGATTTTACAAGGTACAAGTCGAGATCACTTTATTAATCTTGTCCAAGGTCAGAAACTACACAACAGTGACGACGGCCATGACAAGGGCTGCCACCAGAGTCCATCCGATCATCATGGCGGTAGTGCCTGTAGTTCCAACGAATCCGGTGGCAGCGCTGGGAGTGGGGGTGGGCGAGGGTGTGGGCTTGACACAGGTGATGTTGAGGGTGGTGATGATCACTGAGAAGTCGGACTTGAAGGTCGACAGTTCGCTGGGCTGGCAAGTGGTGGAGCAGGGGTTGGTCCAGTTGAAGTCGAAGGAGGCATCGCAGATGCAGGTCTTGAACTGTGGGGTGCTCTGTTGGGCAGTGTTGGTGAGGTTGATGCCTGTGCAGGTGGGCTGTGCGTTGAGCTGGGTGACGAGACAGTTGTTGCAGGGGACCGAGACTCCTGCGGACACGCCCGTGGAGAGGAACGCGAGCAGGACGAGACTCTGGAGGAGAGCCAGTACGAAGAGAGATCGGTATGAAGCCATTGTTTAGAAGAGAGAGAGGGGAGAGGGTGTGTGGTGTGGGCGTTTTCTTTTTTTTTTTGAAAGAGTGGGGTGTGGGATGGTTGTTGGAAAGTGAAGTACAATAAGCGCTTGCTGTATTAGTTGCTGTTGCTGGCAAGAGGGTGTCGTTGAGGCAGCAAACAAAAAGACAAGAAAAAGGCGTTTGTTGGTGGAGAATGGGATGGGAGTGATGTTTTTTTTGGTGTTGACAGAGAAGAAGAGAGAGAAAGAGGAGAGAGAAAGAATAGAAAGAGAGGAGAGAGAAACGTTTGTCCGATGCACCCTTTTCTTGTTGTGGGATCCGTCCATTGGGACGTGTGGGACATGTGGGATAGATATGTGTGGGATGGTGACCTCGCTTTTTCCTTCCTTTCCATCTCCCCTGTCTGTCCCCTCTCGCCCCCCTTTTGGCGGGCGGAATTATCCTTCTCCGCCTCAAATCAGCCTGAGCCGTTTTCATCCAAAAATTAGACATCGAATAAATATTCCACGAAAAGCATACCCATTGGCTCCTATCAACCTCGCTCTCCCATTGGTTGTTCCCCATGGCGAACTTGGCTTAATTTTTTGAGAGATAATTTATCCCCTTTCGCACCTTCTTTCCCCCATACCTTCCTCATGCCCCCCTTGCAACAGCGATTCACCACTCGCCAGCTCCTTCTAAAGGAGTATGAAGAACTCTTTATTCAGGCTTGTGGGGATCATGCTCAACTTCAACTGTCACGGCCTGGACTCTACCCTTATCTTCCTCTTGCTTATTACGACATTCTTGTATACCTTCACACCACGCGCTATCTTAAGCCCCGGCAGCGTATGCCTTTCTCAACTGTTTTGCGAGAAGAAGTCCTCCCAAAGTACACCCCTGAACAGCTCGAGAGGATTCTCCGTGTCACACCACTACAGCTGGGCCTCCTTGTTGATCTGATCCGAGAAAGTGAACAATTCAAGAGCAAGGATCCAGCTCGGCCTCAAGCACCAGTCAGGACTCAGCTCACCGTCGCCCTTTATCGACTAGGTACCAAAGGACTTTCAACTCACAAGCATGCCTTCACAATGGGCATTGGTCAAGGCACAGTAGACCTCTATACATGGCGCTGCATTTTTGCAATAGAGGAGCTACAGAGCAAGTTCATTGTCTGGCCAGATCAAGCAAGAAAAGCCGTTATCTCCTCCTGGTTCAAGAATAACAAGGGATTTCCTAGTGCGATCGGCGCTGTAGATGGTGTACCCATCCCTTTCGAATCTGCTCCTCATTACGATACTGCTTCATGGAATACGCGGAAGTTCGTTCATGCCATGGGATGTACTGCTGTCTGCGACCACCAAGGCCGTTTCACCTACGTTTCTACCGGGTATGTGGGTTCCATGCATGACTCCTTGGCATACAGAGACACCTACCTTCATGGAAGGAAGGATGAGTTCTTTCAAGGGAAGGAGTATATCCTCGGCGATGCTGCCTATGCCATATCGACCACCGTTATTCCACGATACAAAGGTGCCAATCATTCGAGGGATGAGCTTACTTTCAACCTACTCCATGGTTCTGCACGCGTCAAGATTGAGCATGCTTTTGGGTGGCTCAAACTCAAGTGGCAGTCTCTCCAAAACTTGCCAGTCAAGGTGAACAAGAGGAAGCATGTCACTAGGGCTTCTAGTTGGGTCATGGCATGCTTTATTTTGCACAACTTCTGTCTGATGAACCCCGACGGAATTGAGTCTGACGATGCTGAAGATAACTGGAATGAGCGAGCTCTTCATGCACCCCCACCACAGTATGAAGACATACCTATTGTAGGGGTAGACAACGCGAATGATGACCGTGAGAGACAAGCTGCCAAAGCAAAGAGAGACAAGTTGAAGGAATGGGTTCTCAGGAACCGTCGACGAATTCGTAGATAAAGGCAAACAAAATATATTTTATTTACTGGTGTTTTGGAGACCTGCAGTTCGCAACAGAACTTCCAGCTCCTTTCTCAATGCAGCATTCTCCATTTTGAGCTGATCTCGTTCCATTGCAAACTCGGCTTTCTCTTTCTTGAGTTCAGCCTTTTCCTCAGCTAACTCCTTCTTGAACTCTGTCCTTTCTGTTGCAAGTTCTTGTCTGAGTCTCTCTCTTGCTTCCTCTGCAGTCCGAAACAATTTCTCTGTAAGGTCACGCTCACGAATCTCAATCGCCTGTTCCCGTTGCCTCAGCTCACTTCTCGTGCTATCATAGGACATTCGATGCTGATCTGACAGTTGCTGGATCTTCTCAATAGATGATGCAAATACAGCCGGAGATGAGACGCCATTGCCTTTCCGACGCTTGTTGACTGACTTGGACTGGGAATCTAGAAGGAATAAAAAAAAAAATTAGCCCAGCCGACATATTTTCAGTAATTTGACGATGCACTTTCATACCGGTATGACTGTCTGTATCAGAAGGGTCTTCAAGGTCACTGCTATCTTCATCTGAAAATTCGGCGGCTGTATGTGCTTCTCCAAAGTCTGCTGTCTGCTTGGGTGGGAGAGGATTCGCAGAAAGACTCCCACCATAAACTTCGTGAAGTCGCAAGAATTCTGGGCAAACTTCCAATTGCTCGTTGGATACTTGTGCTCCCTGGCCAGTCGAGTTTTTCTTTGCTGCCTCACGGTATTTTGACTTGACATAGGCGATTTTCGATTTGACCTGACCCTCGGTCCACTTGGTGTTGTGTTTGTTGTTTACCACGTTCGCAATCTCCTGACGTATGTCTTTCGGTTTCTGTCCAGATATCGGGTTTTTTTTGTACAGTCGCTCATGGTTGTGTGGATTGGTGATCCAGTCAAAAAACGTAGTCATGCCCTCTTGGACCCAAAACGAGGACGACTTCAGTGTTCCTTGATACCCTTCCGGAGCTGCAGTGGACTGTGGAGCTGGTGTTGGTGACATAGTTTGAGATGGTGTCGACGATCGTGTAGCAGGTCTTATTGCCAAAGGAACGGGTTGAATGGGATGACCATCACGCGAACGTTTCGCCATTGATTGTGCGCTTTGAGGAATAGCGGACAGGGCGGCACTAGGCGGGGCAAAGAAGAGACTCGGAGAGGAGAGCGGCGCAAGATAAGGTGAAGGCGAGATGGCAGGCCCGAGGTAAGGTGACGGGGATGGGGAGGGAAATGAATTGTCAAGCTGGGCTCCTCGCGACGTGTAATGAGGAAAATGAATCTGTTCAGCACGCGATTGATGGAAAGTGGGGGTCTGTTGGCGTTGGTGCTGATGCTGTTGCTGGCGCTGGTGCTGATGCTGGTGCTGATGCTGATGTTGTTGCTGTTGCTGTTGCTGTTGTTGTTGTTGTTGTTGTTGTTGCTGTTGTTGTTGTTGCTGGTAATGCTCAGACGACAAAGGTTTGTGACTCGATAGGTGATTGTGGTGCATTTTGGCGGAGTGAGGGGAAGAGGAGGAAAGAAGAGCAAAAAAAGAGAACATTTTTTCTCCCGTCGAGAGAAGAAAATCGAGGATAAAATCACATCGATACCGCATCCGATTGGTTATTCTGTGATCTATCCTGTGGCTTAAAATTCATCTCCTGAGCCAATAGAAAGCCAAGAATCAGAACATTTCTTCTATCCTCCATTGTTGAAAGGGGCTCTGGATCACCAACACACAACCCCCAATCGAGTTTAGCCTCGATATTCAAACACAGTGCACCACCGACGTGTGTTTTGGATGCAAGCAAGCAAGTGAGTGTGCAGTACATTGCGCATGGATCCGTAATATCCATCCATCCATGCACCTACATACAAACATCGATACGGCACAAATGCAAAATTGCATACACGTAAAGGACTACCAGTCCTGCTTTTATTGCGAAAGCAGCCCTGGCACTCTTAGGCCAACTGCTGGGTCAACCGCTGGATGACAACGTCGTTCTCCTCGGGTGTGCCCACTGTGATGCGTAAGCAGCCCTCACAGCCAATCTCAGTGCCGCGGAAACGCACCACAAGACCCTGGCTCTTGGCCATGTCCGTGTATATGCTGAACGCACGCTCGTTCGAGGGCTTACCCTCCTTGTCCAGAACCTCAACCAGCACAAAGTTCGAGTCGTTGGTGCCCAGCACCCGTCCCAGGCCAGAGATCGACTTGAAGGCTTCCAACAATCGACTCCGCTCCTGGATCATCACCGCAATGTGCTTGTTCAGGATCTCGAGGCCCTTGGGCTGCAGTGCCTCCTGGGCAACTCTTGAGGTTGTGCTGGCAATGTTGTAGGGAGCTTTGGTCGAGTTCATGTACAGGGCAATCTCGGGCTGTGTAATCGCAACTCCCAATCTATTACATATAATAAATAAAAAGACATATATTTTAATTGACTTGACTTTTTTTTTTTTTTTTTTTTTTTTTGGACGTTTTGACATGGGTCTAATATCATTTTGACAACCATGATGAGCTTACCTGACTCCAGCGAGACCAAAGCTCTTACTCATGGTCTGCATCACAATAAGGTTGGGGTACTCTTGAACCCAGGTGGCGGTAGATCCTTCCCTATCAGCCTCAATAAAGTCAACATAGGCCTCGTCAATGGCGACGATGCCCTTGTAGTTGGGCATAGTCAAAACACGGCGCATGCTCTCGTGGCTGAGTGCTGATCCTGTTGGGTTGCCTGGGCTGCACAGGAAGATAACCTTGATGTTAGGATGAGCCTCGACTTGCTTCTCGATCTACATATGCATAAAAAATAAAGGAGCGTTTAGTATGAGTAACATCACCGGGAAAAAACATCTGATCCAGGACCAAAACATTAACATTTTCTTACCTCTTCCACGTTCAATTGGAAGCGCCCATCGAGGGTGAGAGTGGCCTTGTGAACCTCAACATCGTTGATCTGGGCGCAGACAGAGTACATGCCGTAGGTGGGTGGAGTGATCAGGACAGCATCCTTGCCAGGGACACAAAAGACTCTGAAGATCATATCGATAACCTCGTCCGATCCAACGCCGAGGAAAAAGTTCTCTGGTCCAGGAATGTTTCTGAACTTGGCGATCAGGTTCTTGAGATCGTGCTGGTGAGGGTCGGGGTAGCGGTTGATGTCGAGTCCCGAGCTAGCGATGGCAGCCTCGGATACAGGGTTGAGGGCAGGGCCGTATGCGTTCTCGTTGGCATCGAGCAAGATGCCGGAGGAGTAGTCGTCGCGGGCACAGCGGTATGGCTTCAGGGCCAGGATATTGGGGCGAACAATGTCCTTGACCGAGTAGTTGGCGAATCTTTGGTTTGCGAGGGTAGCAGCCATTGTCAGGTGTATATGAAGTTTGTTGGAATTACGAATGAATGATGAGTGGTAAAGTGGAGAGGGTGTGAGAGTGGGGAGTAGGGTGAATGCGAATGAGAATGCAAATGAAGAAATGAGGAGTGAAGAAGTGGAAAAATTCTCCGTTATATGATTATCTCAAAGGGAGTTCTTTGGCGGAGTAGGAAGGACCCTCTGAGTCAGTCTGTGTGGGTGGGTTGTGTATCTGTGGGCCAGCAAACAAATAAACAGATTGGGCGCCTCTGACTCGCTCGTTCGCTCGTTCGCAGGGTCCCTGCTTGACGCTCTGAGGATCTACCCTATCTACGGCGATCTGTGGCTATCTATTTTCATTTCATAGACGCGAAAACAGAAAATGGCTCCCCTCCATCCACCATCCTCCATCCTTCATGGCAGCCTAGGAAAAGGGCTTGGGTGCCGACGCTGGCCTGTCTTGCAAATGGATTTTGCCACCAATCCAAGCGGTTAAAGCTCAAACTTTATTTCCTTTCACCAACCGGCTCGCGCCTCTCATTGCACACTGAACACATATACATCTCTTCACTTTCCCCCATTTCCCACAACTTCAACCGACCTTTTGTCAAGTACATTCTCTCTGCCCATCGCTGAGGTTGCATTTCACCATTAATCAAGCCTTCCCTTTATTTATTTTTGACATCACCTCTTCATCACTCTTCATTCCAGGCACTTTTCCCTCACTCCACTTTCTTCCAAATTCACACGTTCACTTAATCAAACACCCACAATGTAAGTGCCAGCATTGATGCATCACGCAAGGCATCAATACAAAGAGACATCCTGTTTGCTCACTCAACCCGCGTACCCAGGCATATCCAAGGCAAGACGTTTGTAGTCACTGGGGGCAGTTCTGGCTTGGGTAAGATCCTCGATACTCTTCTAGCCGTTACTTTTGTATAGGCATGATGAGTCTCACTCACTCTTGGGTCCTCTCCTTCCGAAATATAGGCGAGGCTACCATCCGCGCTATTGTTGAGCGAGGCGGCAAGGTCATTATCTTTGACATCAATGAGGATAGAGGTGAAGCCATTGCTTCCGAGTTGTCCGGCTCTGTCTTCTGGCCCGGCGCAACCGATGTTGCTGGTGAAGATTCTGTTATCTCGTCGATCGAGAAGGGCGTTGCCAAGTTTGGCACCATCTCTGGTGTGGTCAACTGTGGAGGCATTGGCATGGCTCAGAAGGTATGAAAAGAGAGTGAAAAATTCCACCACGCCTAACGCCATCTGGCCGACGGCTCTGTGAAAGAGCCGAGGTCGATTCTGCGAGAAGACCGACAAGAACGGTTGAACCTAACCTTCCGATCGCCATTCATTTTCTGGTCTCCTTCGGGTCTCGTGTAGATCGTGTTCAGGAACGGTGAGCCTCAGCCGTTGAACATTTTCGAGGAGGTTGTCAGAATCAACCTCGTTGGCACCTTCAACGTGTGCAGGCTGATTGCTGCCCACATCATCGCCAACATCAAAGACGTCAAGGAGAAAGAAGGTTATTTGATTTCACTGCTCAATTAGCCGATCACTCTCCTCTTTCACTCTTTTTCTCTCTCTGACATGTTTCTTGCTCTGCATGTTTATAGAGGACCCCGGTATCATCATTAATGTCGCTTCTATTGCATACACCGAAGGGTAAATGTGACATACTGAGACTCCTCTTATGGTAGACATTCTACGCCGAGATCTAACGTACACTTGCTTCACCGGTTGATGACATAGACAAGCTGGTCAGACTGCGTACTCCGCTTCAAAAGGTAGCTAGCTATACTTGTTGTGGAGTCTGTAGACAAGAGCGCGTCTCGATGTTAACATATTACATTTCTGATGTGCTCAACTAGGTGGCGTCGCTGGCATGACACTACCCATGGCTCGAGATCTGGCTGGCCAGGTTCGCGTTGTTACTATTGCTCCAGGCTTCTTTGGTAATTTTAATTTTCCACCTGCGAAGCGTCTTGTTGCTGTTGCTTGAACACGTCTTACATTGACATGATCAACGTTACACCCGTTTTTTTAGGCACCCCCATGGGCAATGCGGTCAAGGACTCCAACCTCGAGAAGCACATGGTCCACCCGTACCGCATGGGTAAGCCCAGCGAGTTTGCCCACTTGGCCTGTGCGATCATTGAGAACCCTATGATGAACGGCGAGATTGTCCGCATCGACGGTGCTGTTCGTCTCGGAAAGCTCTAGCTTCGATCTAGCTAAGTCAATTTACTGCCTAATAAATATTGACAATGAAAACAAGAGATAAAAGAGAAGAATGAGCATTGCCACCAAATGTGTGCCTCTCATTCTCACAATCATCAGAGGATCGATGAATGGGGTAAGGGGGCCACTCCATTCTCACCCCCTTGAAATGAAGGACAATTGACAATATACCTTCCTTTGTAATTCGCAAGAATGTGCCTCTTTTTCTTCTTTTCTTCGTTCTCCATTTTTCTTCCTTCTATTTCACAGCTTGCCCACTTCCCAGCAGCCATGACGACGACCGAAGCAGCAGGCTATGCGTGGGCAGGACCGATGATGGGATGGTTTTTCCTTCCCAAAATGGCAGCTAGCGTGATCCAGAACATGTGGTACAGAACCATGAACTCCAAGAAACGACCAGCCAAAGACTCGTCACAATATAAGCGCCACTTTGCCTGGATCTTTGCAGGAGTCGTCATCACTTACCTCTCATACACGATCATTCAATTCGAGCGGGCCTTGGGTTCCAACCACTACGACATGATGGAGTTGCAGTTCAGTAGCTTTACACAAAAGCAGCTCAAGACCAACTTCCGGAAGGCTTCACTTCAATACCACCCTGACAAGATTGGCGATACCGGAGCAGGTATATGGATGAAAAAGAGCATCGCTTTTCGAAGCATGACTATTGATTTCTGAGAAACAAGTGTCGCTAATGCAATGTTTGTATGTTCATCAAAAAAGGTATTTTTGTAAAGATTCGGGAGGCGCACGAAGTTCTCGTAGATCCAATCCTGAGAGTAGCATATGACCGATTCGGGCCTGAGATAACGGCCTGTCCGACCTGCAAGACCACCAAGGACTACGTAAAGTACGGCATCAACGATTTCAGGGCCTTCTACAGTGGCTCGTACGCGCTTCTCTTCTTGTTGGGGATGGTGGGCAAAGCTGGATATGGGCGGTACTGGCGATACGTAGCCCTGACATATATGGCTGCATGGGAGTTTAGCATGCTCGTAGGACCCAAGCAGGCGAGCTTTGTCTCGTACGTCGTCCCTCACCGAACCACGTACGAGCAGACTAGGATCGTGCGCCAGATCTTTGTTTCCGTTTTTGTTGCTATCAACCAGATCGGGCCACACTTTCTGCCATCCACGATCGAGAAGAAGGTTGACATTAAGGACGTGATCAAGAAGGCAAGCGAGCTAAATGACGAGATAAGTAAGGCCCCCTATCTTTGCTCCACTGGCACTCGGAATGTCGAATTCATGCTTGGCACTGAACATGTTCATGACATCATTGTTCTTTTCATAGTCGCCTCGTCTGTTGAACAACTCCAAGACTCATTTGACGTCTTCAGGGACGACGCAGAGTGCATGACTCAGCTAAGGCGCCAGATGATTGGCGTGCTGACGGACTCGCTCATCGCAGCGAGCCAGCCGGTGTTTGACGATGCACGCATGACAGTGTACAAGCGCATCAAGAATCCACTCATACAGCAGTACTATGATGAGAAGAGGGCGTTGAGCCGACTCGAGAACATCTAGACGCT
This sequence comes from Podila verticillata NRRL 6337, assembly GCA_000739165.1. Lineage (NCBI taxonomy): Eukaryota > Fungi > Mortierellomycota > Mortierellomycetes > Mortierellales > Mortierellaceae > Podila > Podila verticillata. The sequence continues at coordinate 782,939 of KN042418.1, forward strand.
TAGCAAAAAATAATAAACTTTTTTTTTTTCTATTACTAAAACTGACTCATTTCTTTCGTTTGGAGGCGCGACCCCAGACCTTGACACTAAAATCGGCGGAGCCGGATGCAAGGACATGGTCAACTGGGTGGAAGTCAACGTCGTAGACACGGTCGGTGTGCCCACCCAGCTTCTGCAGCACTTCGTACTGGCCGTCACCGCCACCCACATCAAACAGGTAAACGTATGGATCCATGCTTCCTGATGCAAGAATAAGACTGGATTCCAGAGGAATGTCCTTTCCTAGAACAGATTGGGAAGTCTCCTCGCCATCTCCACCACGCACTTTACCGGGCCTCCTTGCTGCAGCGCCAGCGATGTCTGTTTCGAGGAGCGGACAAATAGTTATTAGCGAGCTAATCGTGCGCCTGCATATCAAACTCCACCAGTGCGACTTACAATCTTTGCCGTGGAAGAAGGCACTCTTGATAGGCCAGTGCTTATTTCTATAGCCTTTGAGAGAGTGAATAAGGCGGGGCACTGTTGTTGGTGGCTCAAATCCGCGATCATATACTCGGATCACTAGAGGCAAGATAGAAGCGTCAAAAACGGCGTTAGATTGACTTTCCCCATAACATCATGGCTTTGGTGGATGGAAAGGCTTACCGTTGTCGTAGCTATTGACTGCCAACCAGCGGGATTCTGGCTCTTCTGTCTCGGCAAGGTTAATACCATCGGATCCTCTTTGCTTTGATACTGCAATGTTGGCGATGGGCTTCTTTGTCGACTCGTTGAGGATGGACTGCAAAACCTTTCCTGTCCTGACATCCCAAGTCTTCAAATATCCAGAAGAATCTCCAGAAATAACCGTAAGCCCGTCGTGATAGACATAGCTGGTTCGATCGAAACAAGAACAAAGTATTAGTGTCATCATAGTAAACTAGTCAAGCTGAACAAGCTCGCTGGTACTAACATGGAGTTTATCATGGCATCGTTCTTGAAGCTGAGGGAGCCCGATGAGGCACCTTCCATTCGGGTGTCGATCATGGAGAGAATATTGCGAGTCGTTCCGTTGAAGAAAACGTGATTATCTAATGCGAGGATAGACACATTGGAAAGAGTATCAGTGATACAGGTCCTGCATGTATTAAATATTCCATGTGTATCAACATTCATACCTTGAGGATGGAACCGGACGCACTGGACAAATCCTTCTCCTTCGAAACTTTCGAGTTGTTTCCCTGACTCCACGTCCCACAGTTTGCATGTCTTGTCGTATGCTGCAGACAACAGAAGTGACGAGTCGTAGCCCCAAGCCAAGTCTGAAATATTGAGTCCATGTCCCTTGAGGACGAACAACTAGAAATCACACCCCCAGGTGTTAGTCTCCGTGCCAATAACTCCATTAGCAAAGCTTCTTCCATATACTGATCCTGTACCTCGTTCATGTTTGTGCTTCCATCCCAAATCCTGACTGTCTTGTCAAACGATCCTGTGGCCAGGAACTTGCCATTCGGTGAGTATTGGACTGAATAGACGGCACCTTGATGTCCCTTCAGATCGTTCTTCAGGAAAAACTGCCTTCCGTCCGACTTTGACGACGAGTCCTGTCTTGCCACTATGTATCGGTGCACAGGAGTCGTTACAATTCGGTCAATCAATGCCCTGCTTTGAAAACTCTGAAAACAGATACCCCTTCCATCATGATGATGATACGCACCTATGCTTCCCATATTTAGACGCCGCACGCTGTCATCCTCAACCTTGATCAGATCCGCGCTCTTCAACTGTGCTTCTGAACCTCCTCTGGTACTGGCATCAGTTCCACTTCCTGGGCTGGCTGCTGATGACTCTGTGCTGTTCGCTTGCTGGGAGGCTATAGACATATTGGAGAGCAACTGGCCGACTGCAGAGGCCATGTCGCCGAGAACTGTTCCTTGAGTTTGGGTATGTGGTGTTGGAGAATTGGGTGAGTGCGTATGGGTGGCCATGTTGTTGACGATAGCGTCGTCAGTAGAGCCGCCTGATTTTCCGTCGGGCATGGGTCCCTGGCGCACAGCATCGAGATGTGAAGAGTAGATGTACGAGAGCTCGAAGATGCTTTTCTTGAGGGCCTTGTTCTCTGCTTCCAGCAGGTCAATCTTTGCCTTGAGCGACTTTGTTTCTCGAACGAGCTTCTCGATGGCGGGGTCTACCTGCTGGGACGATGCATGGCCTCCAGCGGCGGATGCTGACATTCTCTCTTTGGGGCGATGGGGGTGGTTTGTTTGACTGATGGTGTGCGTGTGGAATATGCGTGTGCCTTTGTGGGGGAACTTTGTTTCTGGGAAGGCTGCATCACATGATCATTTTTTCCGCCTCAGCAACCACGCACGTCATGGGCCAAAGCAAACGAGCACGACCGAACAGACCTTCCTTCCATCTTTTTCTTCCATCCTTCACTCTCTCCTTCCCAATAACGATCCCTCTCATTCCCACTCATCACACGCGGAACTACACACGTTGAGCCGCCCATAATACTTTATCGCGTCTTCCTTCACGCTTTTGCTTTTTCTTTTGTTTGCGTGCCTCACAGTTTTATAATCTCCTGAATTACCTGCTCGAAAAAAAAAAAAGAAAAAACGAATTTCCAACATGGTACGTTAATGGCTCTCCAAATTCTTCCATTCAAAGTCTTCTTCAGAGAAAACTCTTGGACCCATGCTTGCTACCTGCAGATATCTGTTGACTTCAATCACCTCTAACATGTCATTGCCACGGCCTTTCTAGGAAGATCAAATGGATGTCAAAATGGACTTGGCATCGCCTGCCATGGACGAGAGCCCCGTTGTACCTGTTGAGGAGCATCACTCGGTCAACGATGGTAAGTTCTCGCCGTTTTTCTTCGTCTCTGCTTCCACTCACCCGGATTACCAAGCATTGCTTCCCCTGTGACAAATCCCTTCAGCTCGTTTTGCTGCGTTGCGGCAAGGCGTAACGACCTTCACAACCTTTACTGAAGCTGGATGCCGGTTCTGTATTAACTCTACGTTCTCTCACACTCTTTCGATGCCTCAATTGTGACTAGTTGAATGGATGACTGAAAAACTGATCCCAAAGATGGCTGACCTGGAGGAAGCTGCCTGCGAGACCTTTCAGTGGGACATTAAGGACTGGAGGTCTTTGGACAAGCGAGTCACCGGCCCAGAGTTTGAGATTGGTGGTTACAAATGGCAAGTATCTGGGGGTGGTGTTTTAGGGTTTCTGTGCAACTGTGGGACAAGAGACACTCGTTTCGCTTGGCTGTCATGGCATGCAGCCCATGCTGTATCGTGTGAACTTGGATTGCTATTGTTCGGTAGAGTTACTTTGTCTTTTGCTAATTGATGGATTCCATCCCCTAATAGGCGCATCCTTCTTTTCCCACAAGGAAATAACGACAGAGAGAACTGTGCTGTATACCTCGACTCGGCAGAACCTAATAACGGGCAGGATCCTAACTGGCACGTCTGCGCGCAGTTTGCCCTGTTAATGTCCAATCCCGACCATCCCACCGTCTATGTCTCTCACAGTACGTTTCCATCTTTACTCTGGCCGCACTTCATGGTGTGGCTGGTTCTTTTATGAGGGGTGTTTTTTTTTTGCTCTGATGTTAACTTGCGTACCTACTCGACGTCATTACAGCTGCCAACCATCGATTCACTGCCAGTGAGGCCGACTGGGGATTCACTCGATTCCAAGAACTTAGAAAACTGGACTCAGCTTTGGACCATCGTGGTATTCCACTGATTGACAATGACCGCACTGTTATCACAGCCTACGTTCGTGTGTACCATGATCCTACAGGCGTCCTTTGGCACAACTTTATCAACTACGACTCCAAAGCAATGACGGGATATGTTGGATTGAAGAACCAAGGAGCCACCTGCTACATGAACTCGCTCCTTCAGTCGCTTTTCTTCACCAATTACTTCCGCAAGGCTGTGTTTGACATTCCCACCGCAGACGACGAGCCATCGAAATCCGTGGCCCTTGCGCTTCAGCGTGTGTTCTATCAACTGGCCACCAGCATCAACTCTGTTGGCACCACGGAATTGACCAAGTCCTTTGGCTGGAACTCTTTGGAGAGCTTCATGCAGCATGACGTCCAGGAATTCAACCGTGTCCTTCAAGATAACTTGGAAGGCAAGATGAAGGTACGGAAGAAGAGGCACCTTTCGTTTCGTTGGAACCATGGACTCGTTCCTAACCGACAGTATTAACAAACAAATGTTTAACGAAAACTTTAGGGAACTGATGCTGAGGGTGCTATTCAAAAGCTCTTTGTTGGAAAGATGAAGAGCTACATCAAGTGCATCAACGTCGACTATGAATCTTCCAGAGTTGAAAACTTTTACGGTAAGATTCGGCGCTCAACTTGGTCGAGTAAGAGGAAATGGCGCAAGTTGTGTAGCCCACTCCGAAACTAACGCTTCTCTCTCCCATTCTTAGATATCCAACTGAACGTCAAGGGCTGCAAGACTCTGCGGGACTCGTTCGCCAACTACATTGATGTAGAGACTCTGGATGGTGAAAACAAGTACCAGGCGGAGGGTCACGGTCTTCAGGTAGGATGACAGAATATGACACCTTGCGACGCAACAGTTTGTCGCACAGACCTTCCTAACTAAACGAAAACCAATATCGTGATAGGACGCAAGAAAGGGTGTGATTTTCGAGTCCCTGCCTCCTGTCTTGCACCTGCAGCTGAAGCGTTTTGAATACGATATTGAAAGAGATGCCATGGTGAAGATCAACGATCGTCATGAGTTCCCTCTGGATATCGACTTGGCAGATTTTGTTGCTGAAGGCGAAGAGAAGCAGAAGGCTGGACCCGATGGCTTCAAGTACACTTTGCATGGGTAAGATATCTTTACTCTTTGGTTTCTTTTAACGTAACATTTGCAAAATGCTGACATGTATGTACTATGGTGATATGTTATAGCGTCCTTGTTCACTCTGGCGATCTTCATGGAGGTCATTATTTTGCTCTTCTCAAGCCCGAGCGCAATGGCAACTGGTACCGCTTCGATGACGACAGAGTCACCCGTGCAACGCAAAAAGAGGTTTTGGACGAAAACTATGGTGGTGGAGAGGCTATCGAGAACCTTGCTGGAATGACCATGGCCATGCGTCAGTTGAACCGCCACAAACGATTCACCAACGCCTACATGTTGGTCTATGTTCGCGACAACGCCATGGATGAAGTACTGAAGCCCCTGACGCCCGACGATGTCCCTGAGCACTTGCAACAACGCTTGGACGACGAGCGCGCAGCTCTGGAGATCAAGAAGAAGGAGCGCGACGAATCTCTTCTATACTTTAACGCCCGCATCATTTCAGACGAGGACTTTAAGGCTCACGATGGCTGTGACCTGTTTAATCCACATTCACCCACAGCAGGAAAGCCTTTGAGAGTGCGTAGACAGGATACATTCGCCGACTTCAAGACGGAAGTGGCCGCCTTGTACAATGTTGCCGAGGATCAGATGCAGATTTGGACTTTAGTGAAGCGACAGAACGACACTATCCGTACCGACCTGCCTATTCCCGAGACGGACCGTCAACTCAGTAAGTACTTTCAAAATCATGCGCCTGTAAAACTTTTGATGTCTTTCTTACATATTTGATTCATTCTGTGTAAATAGCCATGGAAAACATCAAGGAAAAATACGGAACCCGCTCTCAATCTGACTTGAAGTGCTACATTGAAATCGCGGATAAGCCCACAGCTGCTCCCAACGGAAAGTTCACCTTCTTCCCTAGCGAAGGACAGACTGGCTACTTTATGATCTTCATCAAGTACTACGATCCGTTGGCCTCGAGGCTAGAGTATGTATTTTACCTAGCAAGAGCTTTCGATGAGAACAGGATATTAATATCATACTAACTCCCTCTCGCTCTTTCCTTGAATAACCTCCAGGGGTGTTGGAAAGTTGTATGTTCAGAAGAATTCCAAGGTCGCCGATATTCTCCCTCAGCTGAACGAAAAGATGGGCTTCGCTATCAACACTCCCTTGAAACTCTTTGAGGTATGGAATCTTGGCGATAATCTCAATGATTAGACCTGAGCTTTGGAAAAGATTAAAAGTTACTAACGTGGCTCCCTGTAACTTCTGGTCATAGGAAATCAAACCTTCAATGATCGAGCCAATGCGAGTGAAAGCGTCTTTCAGCCAGTGCGAGATTCAAGGAGGCGACATCATTGTCTTCCAGAAGGATCTCACACCAAAGGAGTAAGCAACAACTAATTGCGTGGATCCAATATGGGTGTTCATACTTTGGATGTCTAACCGTGCTCTTCTCTTTACCGACCTTAGGATGAACGAGCTGCAGCAGCAGAATATCCGGGCTGCTATCCCACAGTACTACGAATACATCAACAACAGGATCATTGTTGAGTTCAAGCCCAAGGATGACGAGGACACCACTCTCGAGTCTTACTCCATCGAACTTAGCAAGAAGAGCACTTACGATCAGGTACGAATGCCTTTCGAGTGGGTTTATTTGTCAGCTATATTCTCAGAACTAACACTTACGTATTTCGTCATTCCCGGAAACGATAATAGGTTGCAACTAAACTTGCCGAGAAGCTGAAGATCGACCCTCTCCATATCCAGTTCACAGCTGCTGCACCACCTAACGGCTTGCCCAAGAACAAGATCAAGCGTTCCACCAACCTTCAGCTCCAGGAGATGCTCTCCCCCGGATACATCAACAACGCACAGAGCAGCAACGTCATCTACTATGAGAAACTGGACATTAGCATTGTTGAGCTCGAGAGCAAACGTCTTGTCAAGGTCACCTTCCTTGGACCCACGCTGAAGGACGAGGTACGATCACGATCTCTTCGTGTATGGATTGTATAGTCGATGCTCTGCTATGACCATGAATACTGACTTTTTTTGCTGTCGCAATTAGTCAACACACGAGCTCTTATTGTTGAAGACATGCAATATGAACGCTCTGGTGGAGGCACTCTTGTCCAAGGTCAAACTGAATCCCAATGGCTCCCAAAGACTGAGGACCTTTGCTGTCTTCAACGGCAAGCTTATCAAAGAGTATGGCCTTAACGACCCTATTAGCAGCACCCACGACTCGTTCTCGCTGTACGTGGAGGAGATTCCAACGGAGGAGATCGAAGCCCTGGAGGACGAGCCTATTTTGACCTGCTTCCACTACACTGGCGACATCTCCCGTCTGCATGGCATTCCTTTCAAGATTGTAGTCAAGGAGAACGAGGAGATTCGTGATACCAAGACCCGTATTCGTGCACGTCTCGGCATGAGCGAAAAGGATTTTGCCAAGGTCAAGTTTGTTCTTTGCCATCAGAACGGCAAGGTGACTCCTTTGGAAGATGGTAAGAGATATCCTCTTTTTGTTTTGTCAAAGTTGAAGGGAAATAAGTACAAATGCGGGCGGCATCCTTTGTGTTCGCGTGAGATGACTAACTGATGATTACCCTCCATCATGTTCTTGTAGATGACGTACTTTCGGCGACCGATCTCTCACCCAACGACTCGCTTGGCCTGGATCATGTGGACAAGTCTGGCAGAAACAACCGCCTTGGTGCTGAGAAGGCCATTTTCATTAGAGGATAGAGCATCACCGTCAACCAAGGACAGGCTCTACAGGAACAAAAAAAATAAGAATGTAAAAAAAAAACGGAGGAGAGAAAGATGTGATCGACCCCACCCAAAAGCACAAAAGGACCAAAAACTAAATAAAAAAAAGTGAATAACCTCATTAAACTATTTCTTCCCGAAAATGGGATCGTTGACCATGCGTTTTCGTGCATGGGATGGATGCTTTTTGGGGAGTCATTGAGTGCGTTCCCAATTGCGACCCATATTAGGAAAGTGCGATCGAAAAGAGCTGATTTTTGGAAAATAGAAATTGGTCGATCTTTTTTTTTTTTTTATGGTGTGATCGGACCCTCATCCATAAGAACTTTTACTCTCCAACAAATGCCATGTGGAGCATACAGACGCGCACACGAACACGCAACGCGTTTCTTTAGTTCTGGCGGGTTCGCTTGAAAGGAAAATCGTCATTGATCTTTTGGGTTTCCATCCTTGATGTTTCTATCTCGCACTTTCAACACACAGCATAATGAAGATGGCTCCAGAAAGAAAGCTGACCTGGCCTCGATCATGTCCACCGATCCATTTGCTCAAGTATAAATTGTAACCCAATGCCGTGCCTCTCCTCATCTTCAAGCCAAGAAAAAAGAAAGCAACAACATCAAGAACAAGAACGCAACCCGCATTCAGTCAAAAAAAAATGTCTTTGAGCACCTCCCAAGTCTCCAACACTCGCGTCCTGATCTCCAAGATCCCCGAAGGCGTCGCTCCCAACAAAACCCATTTCGAAACCGTCACTCAGGTCGAGGATGTTCCTGTACTCAAGGAGAATGAGATCTTTGTCAAGAACATCATCTTCTCGATGGAGCCTTGTAAATGTCTTAATTTATACACGACTAGGCTATCAAAATCATCAACATGGAGTATCTAACAAATTAACATCCACTTAACTATTCTGTAGACATCCGCCTGGACGACTTCTCTGAGACGGTCCAGAAGAGCCGCATCGTGGGCTATGCGATCGCCAAGGTGATCGACTCCAAGAACCCAGCCTTCCCTGTCGGTGCAACCGTCTTTTCGTCCTCGGAGTGGGGTCAGTACTCGCATATCTTCTTGCCCCAGTACTTGAAGGACGTGACCCGGATCGACGAGATGGTTGACCCCAATCTGCCCATTTCGGTCTACAACGGTGTCCTGGGCGTCGGCGGCTTCACTAGCTGGGACGCGCTCCAAAAGATTGGCGATCTCAAGACGGGTGAGACGATTTATGTCTCGAGCGCGGCTGGGTAAGGAAAAGAAAGAAAAATTACAGTTGCCTTTTTTTTTTTTTAATCGTATCAAGAAAAGGACCCGCAAGAGTTTTAACCTTGCGTCTTTATTTTATTTGCTTCATATAGAACCCTTGGTCAGCTCGCTGGCCAACTGGCCAAGCGTAAGGGCCTACGCGTCATTGGCAGCGCCGGTACGGACGCCAAAGTCCAGTTCCTGCTCGACGAGCTCGGTTTTGACGCGGCCTTCAACTACAAGACCCAGGACAAGCGCGCCGCCCTCACCGCCGCTGTGGGTGAAGCCGGGCTCGACATCTACTTTGATCTTGTTGGTGATGACACGGTCGAGATTGCGCTGGACCTGCTGAACCCGCATGGGCGCGTCTTGGCTGTGGGGATCCTGGCCTGGCACCAGAACGCAAAGCCACACGTGCCCACGAACATGATCAATATCTTGTACAAGCAGCTGCGGTATGAGGGGTACACGGTGTTTGATAGACATGATGTCTTCCCTCAGTTTTTGCAGGAGGTGGGACCCTTGGTGGCGGACGGCTCGATCAAGTACACGGACACGCTGCTGCACGATGGAGTGGAGACCCTGGGACAGACATATGTGGATCTGCTAGGCGGCAAGTACACTGGGAAAGTCAGTGTCCAGATTGCGGAATTCTAGGGGGTTGAGTCCGTTACTGTTTTCTAGGATGTAACGCTCTTTGACAGCCTCCAGAGAAGAAGGAATACGCCGTCTCCTATCAGTAAACAAAATAAAAATTGAGGGATTCTTTCATGCCATGTCTGGAATATTTACTTGGTGATACATCATGTTCCCCATGTCAGTTCTCGCTTTTCAAGTAAAACGCCATATGCCAGCGGACTCACACACCCTCCTCATCACCCTCTTGGCCACTGAAGGGAGGCTGCGGAGCTGTCGTTTGGTCAAATTGGGTCCGACGACATGTCAAAAAAACCTTGTGTGCTTCAAAGTTATCTCGCGCCTTTGGGACGTCCTTTTTTTATGTGTCACGCCGAATTTCGACTATGATTATCTCCACCGTTGGATGGTTCATGGTGCAGTGCTTAATAATTGCAGGCTTGCCGAGGAAGGAGCATTTGGAACAAATTTCACATTTCGCTTTCTGTTGGTCCGTGGTGACGGCCTTTCCAAAGTTTGGATGACAAATGCAACAGAAGAAACAAACGACTCGACACTTGGGAACTCCTTCGTTCTTGAGACCGCGCCCTTGAGAGGAGCGAATAGAGAGAAGTCATTTCCCAGCTCGATGCCCAACAACCAAGGCGTGCTAGTTGCACTAGTTCTGGAACACTATCCATAATTAGTCCTGATTTGCAACAAGATGTACGATGAGGTATGAACAGACGAAGGGGTATATAAAGTCCCCTCGTGTTCTTGTTTTTTTTCTTCGCACACACGCAACAGCAACCACTTCTAAAAGCAACTTCAACACAAAACAAAAGCAACAATGTCTCCTCAGTACACCAACGCACGCGTCTTGATCAGCAAGATCCCCGAGAACACCACGCCCAACAAGTCCCACTTCCGGACCGAGATCATCAGCATCACTGCTCCCGAGCTCAAGGACAACGAACTCTTTGTCAAGACCTTGGTGATCTCTTTGGATCCATGTATGCTTTGCTCGAACTCTTTATTGTGATCTTGGGCATCTAAAATAAAACGTTAACATCTGAACTCTTTTTTTTTTTCCTTTCAAAACCAGGGATCCGCCACACCTTCCCTGAAGGCTCTACCGAGGCTCCCGTCGTCGGCTATGCCATCGCCCTGGTGCTCAACTCCAAGAACCCCAAGTTCCCTGTGGGCGCCGTGGTCTATGGCCCTGGCGAATGGGCCGAGTACAACCACATCTCCGACCCTGTCCACCTGGCCGATGTCAACCGCTACGATGAGGCCATTACCTCCTCTGGCTTGGCTCTTTCGCTCTTCAACGGCATTCTCGGTGTGCCTGCTTTCACTGTCTGGCACTCACTTAAGAAGGTGGCCGATTTGAAGGAGGGCGAGACCATTTACATCTCGAGCGCTGCTGGGTAAGGAAACCAAACACGAAAAAAAAAACTTGTAAATCAAGCGTTTCTTGCAAACATGTGCTAATCTTGGATTATTATTATTTTAACCAATACATAGAACTCTTGGTCAGATCGCTGGTCAATTGGCCAAGCGCAAAGGTCTCCGAGTCATCGGTAGTGCCGGCTCCCAGGAGAAGATCGACTACTTGATCAACGAGCTAGGTTTCGACGCCGCCTTTAACTACAAGACCCAGGACAAGAAGCAAGCCCTGCTCGCCGCAGCCGGTCCCAAGGGCCTCGATATCTACTACGACTTGGTCGGCGATGCTACCGTGGACATTGCGCTCGAGATCCTCAACCCCAAGGGACGGGTCATCTCTGTGGGCACCCTGAACGCACACCACAACAATCCTGTGGCACTGATCCGCAACGCAGAACAGATCCTGTGGAAGCAGCTGCGGTTCGAGGGGTACACCGTCTTTGAGAACTATGAGCTTTTCCCGGCATTCTGGAAGGAGATTGTACCATTAGTCAAGAGCGGGGCGCTCAAGTTCAAGGAATATGTCGCTGAGGCGAGGCCTGAGGATGGAGAGCTGGACTTGCGGGTGGTGAGCGAGAGCTATGTGGATCTACTGGCCGGCAAGCATGCGGGCAAAGTTAGTGTTCATGTTGCCGATCTCTAGTTTCTCGCTTATAGTTGTCTTTCTCTGTAGATCCAACTAAAGACCATAAAAAAATTCTTTTGTATTCCTTGTGATCGACGATCTTGTGTGAAGACATGTATTGAATCGAAGGCGTAAAATGTGAACGCATGAACTTCTTCCTGAGGTGATGAACAAACGTAATGGCAACGTATCGGCATCGTGCGAATGGTGGAACGGTAGTGTGGACCATCTTTGTGGGCGTACATGGCCCTGTCAATCGAGTATATTCGTGTGAGTGAGAGAATTAGCCGCGATGATCGATCTCAGAGCCTTTTTTTTTTTTTTTTTTTGTATCACGTTGACAACCAGAACGTGCACTTCCTGGAAATGGTGCCGATGGACGTCACAGATCCTTGTCAACGATTCGTCGCATATCGGGAGTCAATGCCAACAAGCAGTAATGATGCCTTTTTCAGGAAAAAGGAAACCCTGGTCCGTGCATTCTTCCCCTCAGATTACAAATCTTGATCGCAACCGGCACATTAGGTTATGTAAAAAGATGCGCCACGTTGTTTTTGGTGTAGATCGATGCACGATTTTCGTGGAGAGATGTTTCCTCAAATGTCGCCGAACCATGCACAAAATGTGACACACAAACGTGCCCTTTTTCGGGCCCAAACCTTATTTCGAATTGACCACCAACCTTGACCCTGGGCTGAGCTGTGTTCGACTGAGTAAGCCGGTGCGTGATCGAAGGTGAAGGAAGAGATTAAGAAATGCTTATTTTCTTTTGGGATCGCAAGCAGGCAGGTTGCTGGCTCGGTTGCTCCATGGTGTTCTTTCCACCTTGGCTTTGTGTGTTGTAAACGTAATGAGATCGCCATCGTGGATATCCTCCTGGGGATACAAAGTGCCATGCATACGCATCTGTTGTTTGCTCTTGCAGGTAGAACACTCACTCAATTTCATCGCAGCATCATGAATCAATTCATTGCCACATTGATGTTTTGTCACGATTGCGGAGCGCTATTTGCCCTTTCTTTTGTCTGACAAATCCACTTGCGTCCCAGTACGACATTTGGAAGACCTCACCGTTGTTTGATCGAACTTGGAGAAAAGTGCAACTCGTACCATCCACATAAAAGGAATCGCCACAGCACCTAGAAAGTCGAAAAACAATCAACTAAAGCAATCAAAGCTACTCATATCATCATCAACGAAGCTCCCCAAAAACAACAAAAAACAACACACAATACATCTTCACCAATATGACCGCCGCCAAGCAGTACACCAACACCCGCGTCTTGATCAACAAGTCCTTCGAGGGTGCTACTCCCAACAAGTCCCACTTCCGCACCGAGACTGTCACCATTGAGGCTCCCGAGCTCAAGGAGAACGAGCTCTTCACCCAGGCTTTGTCTGTGTCTTTGGACCCTTGTCAGTATTATCTTTGTTTATGATTCGATTCAATCGCATATTTTTTCTCTATGCTACCATGCACCGTTTTGCCAACACTTATCGTTTTGCTTCTTCTTTTCTTTGAAAATTGGATCGATCAAGTCATCCGCTTTGACTTTTCCGGCGATGCCACCGAGAGCTCCGTGATCGGCTATGTCCTCTCCAAGGTCCTCGACTCCAAGAACCCCTTGTACCCTGTTGGATCGACCATCTTCTCGCCTACCGAGTGGGCCCAGTACTCGCACATCTCGAACCCCGAGCATCTGGCCGATGTCAACCGCTACGATGAGGCTATTGCCTCCTCTGGCTTGGCTCCCTCGCTTTTCAACGGCATTCTCGGCGTGCCTGCTTTCACTGTCTGGCACTCGCTCAAGCAAGTTGGCGATTTGAAGGCTGGAGAGACCATCTATATTTCGAGCGCTGCTGGGTAATACAGATATATATAAAAAAAAGGGAGACTACTTCTTCGAAGAGTACTGCTCAATCACACTTCTAATCTCATCCTGATCTGCTTTACTTACAATCACAATAGAACTCTTGGCCAGATCGCCGGTCAGTTGGCCAAGCGCAAGGGACTCCGCGTCATCGGCAGTGCCGGCTCTCAGGAAAAGATTGACTACTTGATCAATGAGCTCGGCTTCGACGCCGCCTTTAACTACAAGACCCAGGACAAGAAGCAAGCCCTGCTCACCGCCGCTGGTCCCAAGGGCCTCGATATCTACTACGACTTGGTCGGCGATGATACCGTGGACATTGCGCTCGAGGTTCTCAACCCCAATGGGCGCATCCTGTCCATTGGTGTTCTGGCCATGCACCAGAACGCGGCCCCCTATGCACCCAAGAACACGATCAACATCCTGATGAAGCAGCTCCGCTATGAAGGTTATTTGGTCTTTGAGAATTATGCCCATTTCCCACAGTTCTGGGAGGAGATGGTGCCTCTGGTCAAGAGCGGCGAGATCAAGTTCAAGGAGACGGTGATTGAGGGAGGGAAGGTGGAGGCGCTGGGCGAGGCGTATGTGAATGTGCTGGCGGGCAAGTACTCGGGCAAGGTCAGCGTGCAGCTTGCTTCTCTTTAAAGAAAAGGTAGCTCTAGGAAACCTATTATTTGAAGGCAACATCATAGACAGAACAAAACAAAAAAAATATCCATCATAGAAATACAAAAGTGTTTATTGTTACAAAGCAGAAAAAAAATGAATCCTCTTCAGGGCCCCTCGTCATAAAAGTCAGGGAGGGGTGGATCGTCCATATCCAGACCCTGCAATTCCGCTGCGAACACCAGGCTCGCCAGCCCTCCTCCTCTTTGTTGTTGCTGTCGCCCTGGTGTCCCGTGTGTGTACATGACGGGCTCGTAGCCACCGTAGAGCATGTCATCCGTGGGGCTATAGATCTGAGGATCGTGGGCAGGATAGTTGTCGGCATCCTCGATATCGGCATCGAGGTCTGGGGCGTCCATGCCGAGATCGTCGTTGTTGTTATTGTTGTTGCTGTTATTGTTATTGTTGTCATCATCTTCACCGTCGACGTCCGGGCCGTCGTCGTCGTCATCGTCGTCATCGTCGTCTTCCTCTTCTTCCTCGTCCTCTTCTTCATTGAGATCCTGTTTTTTTTTTCATACAAAAACAAAGTAAGAAGAGGATATTTTTCTTTAATAAATGCGAATACTCGAGCTTTGGGAGGGTGGCGTACCACGTAAGGTTTTGACGCGCCGACGGGGATGTAGTGTGAGCTCGAATGGCGAACCTCGCTGAGCTATTGATATTCGCATGTCAAAAGAACATGGAAGAGGAAGAGCGCGTGAATGAGACGTTAATGGGACAAGTCTTCAGCTTGCATGTGAATCCAAAAGCAAAGCAGTTTTACCGAGTTGTTGTAGGATTCTTCTTCCTGAGCCAGTTCATCATGCATGTCGGCGACGCCCATCTGTGTTGGGTACCACAGCCTGTCGATGCCCTGCGGCACCAATGTGGGGACACGACTCTGAGGTGGGTAGCGAGAGTACATGTAAGTGAGAGATTGACGGATTGGAGAGAAAGAGACGGGGTGAGATGAATGCTAGAGAAAGAAAGCAAGAAATGCATCCACGTTGGACGATCAAACTCTCTCTTGTGACTTTTGGTCGTGGTCAAAAAAAAAAAAGATCCGTTTGGTGGCAATTTATTTCATGGAAAGATTGAATGCGTAGGGCGGTAAATGCAGAGGGTAAATGGTTGTTTGCAGGACCCTGTTTGTCTAATGAGAATGAATTATGCCATTCACACGAGCGACACCGTTCACTTGGACACCGTTCACCCGAGGAGACTTGTGTGTCTTGTACTCGCGGAAGGGCACCTGGAGCTTGTCGCTCTGGTAGCGCTGGAGCTTGACCTGCAGCAGAAACGTGTCCGTGACCTGGCCCTGGAATCCGCCCTTGCGCACCAGCGACCGGATCGCATGCTCCTTTGTCCACTGGTGCTCGAGCGCCACTTCGGGCAGGTATGTTGACGATTGCCTCTTCCCACGGTGGTCCACAAACTCGATCCTGATGCCGTGCTTTCCAATCTATTTATGTTTTTCATGATTGTTCAGTGATTGAGGTTAGTACATGATGGAGTTGATGCGGAGGGACACGGAATAGAACTTGTCTTTCATACCTCCCAGTCAAGATAGTTGATACCATCCTCAAAGCTGTGCAGTAACGAAACCCTACAAATAAAAAAAACGCAATGTTGTGCCAAGGTCAGTGTTATATGTCTCGGAACTTTGCCCTTTTCTTCCTATCATACGAAATGCGCTATTGCCAAAGGGGGAGGGATATCATGTCATCAGCTGATTGATTTGCACAGTTCCACATTTACACTCTCCTTAAACAGGGAAGGGCTAAAAACAAAAACAAAAAAGACTTGCCCGCAGACCAGCGCGTGTAGCTCTTCGTCTTCGATGGGCGAGAACCGATGGTCATTGAAAGCACTATGTCGGTTGGATAGACAAGGTGAGGAACATTAGGTCAATAGCCTCCTTGCTTGCTTTGCTTCTCTTCCCAGGCCAAGAAAATGAGTACCTCAGCAGGGCATATTGCGTCAACCCCGTGCGAAGAGGCATAGCCGAGAAGTTCCCGATGCATCCTCGCAGTACCAGCTCGCCTTCGTCGTTGCCGTTCTTGGACCATGTCACGAACAATGGGCTAGCAGATGCAACAATATCACGATTAGAAATAAGAAAAAAAAAAAAAAAAAAAAAAAAGGCTTTTTTGACGGGGAAATAGTCTCGTGAAATAAAAAAAAGAAATTATAAAAAAGCGGCCATTACATGAATGCAATGCCTTGGAGTCATTTCTTACTACGCGCCATCCTCAAAGGTTGCGACAGGATGCTTGACGTCTTCCTTCCACTTGCTCTCGAGGTGGGCAATGATAACGTCAAAGCAGTGGAAGCAATGTTCCTTGGTGACAAGTTTCATGTTGAGTGTAGAACTGTACGTTGTGGGGGTAGGGTTGAATGAGAAAGGGCAAAAGGTGAAGGGGAAGTTGGGTCCCTGAAAGTGACTTTGCAAACGTGGGCGAATTTCATGTTGGAACCCTTAAGTGTCGTCAACCAGACCTTCATTTTACAAAGGTTGGAATCGAATTCCTTCTCTACTCAAATAGGGGTCTGGGTCAAAATATCGACTTGATAGCAGAGACGGTCGTAAAATTAAAAAGGAAGGTTCTTAAGGGTATTTATGTGCACAATTGCTTCCAAAATTTTCAAACTTTTAACAAGTGAACAAAATATCACAACGCGCCCTCGAATTCTTCTGCAAGGATTAGAGAAAGGGCCGACATCGAAGGATCAAAAAGCAACGTCGCTATGAATGCTTGGCTGCCACAAGCTAGTTATTCTTAAGTTCTTACGTCACAGTACTTAGCTCTACGGAATTTTAGGTTTTGTCTGGATGTAGGCGAAGCAATTTTCAGGTTTTGACTCTGGATAGGGCGAAGCAAGAAATGATGAGTACGAGACCCCCTTTTTTGCCCAGTCGAATTTCACAATTCCTTCTCTATTCGCTTTAATACTCTTGACTTTTCGATCCCACCTTCTGTTACTCTTAACCCTATTCCTTTGTTTCTCAGACCCTATGATCATTGGCACCATTCTTGCGTCGTCACAGAAGATCGGATCAAACGAGGCTCTGGCATTGTTTGAGAAACTCAAAACTAACTCGACGCTCACCACTTTGGACTTGTGGTATAATTCGATCGGAGACCTCGGAGCTCTGGCAGTTGCAGAGGCACTCAAAACCAACTCGACTCTGACCACTTTGAACTTGGGGCGCAACTTGATTGGGGATAGTGGAGTTCAGGCACTTTCTGGGGCACTCAAAACCAACTCGACTTTGACAAGTTTGAACTTGGGGAGCAACAAGATTGGGAAGAAAGAAGCCCAGGCGCTTTCTGAGGCACTCAAAACCAACTCGAGTTTGACCACTTTGATCTTAGGAAGCAACAAGATTGGAGATGATGGAGCACTGGCACTGGCTGAGGCACTGAAAACCAACTCAACTTTGACCACTTTGAACTTGAAGAGCAACATGATTGGAGGCAACGGAGGTCAGGCACTGGGAGAGGCACTTAAGACCAACTCTACTCTAACCACTTTGGACTTACACAGCAACTCGATCTGGATCAAAGGACTTCTGGCATTTTCTGATGCATTCAAGACCAACTCGACTCTGACCACTTTGGACTTAACGAATAATACGACCACGGGCAAAATAGCCTCTATGTTGTTCGAGTCACTCAAGAACAAGACGACCCTGACAACTTTGAACTTGGGGAACAAGTCGATCAAAGACGATGAAGCTCAGGCACTGTTTGAGGCTCTCAAGACCAACTCGTCCCTGATCACTTTAGACTTGGACTACAGTTCGATTGGAGGAAACGGAACTCAGTCGCTAGCTAAGGCACTCAAGACCAACTCGACTCTGACCACTTTGTACTTGCAGAACAACTCGATCGGAGACAATGGAGCACAGGCGCTGTCTGAAGCACTCAAGACCAACTCATCTCTGACCACTCTGGACTTGCAGAGCAACTCGATTGGAGACAGCGGAACTCAGGCGCTGGCTGAGGCACTTAAGACCAACTCGACTCTGGCCACTTTGGACCTGTGGCGCAACTCAATCGGATGCAACGGAGCTCAGGCGCTGGCTGAATCACTCAAGAGTAACTCGTCTCTGACCACTTTGTACCTCCAGAACAACTCGATTGGGGACAGCGGAACTCAGGCGCTGGCTGAGGCACTCATGATCAATTTGACTCTGACGACTTTGGAATTGCGGCTTAACTTGATTGGAGACAATGGAGCGCAGGCGCTGGCTGAGGCACTCAAGACCAACTCGACCCTGACCACTTTAGAGTTGCAAAACAACAAGATCGGAGACAAGGGAGCTCAGGTATTGTCGGAGGCACTCAAGGCCAACTTGACTCTGACCACTTTAGAATTGCAGAGCAACAAGATTGGAGATAGGGGAGCTATGGCACTGTCTGAAGCTTTCAATACCAACTGGACTCCAATTACTTTAAACTTGGAGAACAATTTGATTGGAGTCAACGGAGCTCAGATGCTGAACCACGTCTCAAAGACAGCAATACGTAACATCTCGCACTGAAGCGCGCCAGTGATGCAGATGGAGGTGGAATCGAATCTGGCTGAGCACATAGATCGCAACCTGATCACTGAACCTCTTAAGTACCAAAGACTAGCGACAGCCCACAGAGTAAAAATCAGGGGAATAATTTTTTTCGGTTGGAGGGCGAAAATATACATATATATACCCTTAAGAACCTTCCTTTTTTAATTTACGACCGTCTCTGCCCATCAAGTCGATATTTGGACCCAGACCTAATTTATGTGGAAGTAGAAATTCGATTCCAACCCTCGTAAAATGAAGGTCTGGCTGTGAGACCAGTTGTGCAGTGGAGGCTGTGGGGGGAGTGGCGTCGTGAAAGAAGGGTCACATTTGTGCAGGCTGTGTTCTTGACGGAAGCCAACTGCGCTGTGATCAACAGGACCATATAGCCATCATAGGTGGTGCAAGGCGTCAGCCAGCTTCTGTCTGATACTAAGGCACGATGCATTCACGCTCGATAGCGTAGCTCGCTGGATCCAGTAAAAGATCTGACGGCCTGATGTCTCGGAAGGAAAAAGAAAAGTCTCAGGTCTAACTAGGGCCTCTGGAGTGGGTCAGGCAGAGGCTGGGCCGTGGTAGTGAGCGGCTAAGAGCGAGTGCTTTTTCAGAAGCATTGGTGAGGGTAGAGGGATGTTGCGCCAAAATTGGAGGAGCATCTAAACATCGGTTTTTATGTTTCTTTTTTCTATCGCACTTCGCCATTTCTCTTGGAGCAAACATCCAAGGTCGGCTGTCAAACTGTCGCATAGGCATTCTCCTTTCGGTCAGCAACCCTCGACTCACAACCTACACACACCCAAATCAGCGTCCCATTGCTTTGATCCACCTCATTTGGTCGCTTATTTCTGGTCACAAACACAATCCCAAGAAAGAAAAAAGGAAATCAGTCAATCATTCGTACAACTGCTTCGAGCATCTACGTGGGTTAGACGAATCATTTCGTTATTATTTAATATCGAATGTTGGATACAAAGTACATACGCTATGATGAGATGGAGGAACTATATACACGAGTTACTTTTTTTAGGATTTAGCTATTCAATTGCCGTAGCTGTTGCAAGTTCTGTGACCCCACCCGATGTAAATATTCTTCAACTGGTTGATATAGGACTTGGAGCAGTAGTTGGGCCTGTAGCACGCATCGAGCCAGTTGTAGTTTTGGGACAGAACGCACACACACATTCGCTGTTGCTGGTTCCAGTTGCCGGGGGGTAGCCATGGGGTGTCCACGTTCCACCAGCCACAGGCATCTACCTTGCGGATGTTGGTCACCAGGCATGAGTTGCAGCTGTCCGCGGCTGCCATGGGCATGGGCACGGAGTCTGCGGGCATAGGAGTTGCCAAGGTGACGGTGGCCAGGGTCTGGACAGCGACGAGGAGGGCGAGGAAACGCATGGCTATTTTATTTTCTTTGGATCTTGTGTTGTTGGAAAAGTAGAGAGAATAATGAAAAAGGAAAAGGTGTTACGGCCTCTCTTGTATTTATGTGTTGTTTACCGCAACTGTCGGTTCTCCGGTAACATTCCACCGCCTAGGCTCGGACTGCTGTTTCACGCAGAATGCAGCTATTTCAAATGGAAGAAATGAAACAGAAAAAAATAGTGGCACAGGTTCCAGCTTTTCCCAAATTCAAGAATTTTAAGAGGACCACAAATACTCCAGCCAATACAGCAAGTCTCTAAATCGTGTTGCGACAATGACAGCCTAAGAGCGTGGTTGCCCAGATCCAAGATGGATCTTGTGAGGAAAAATCTATTCTTTTTGCGCGTGGCTCGGCTCGAGCAGATTTCAGATATTTGTTGGAATAGTTTATTACCCAACTACTCGATGCATTATATTTACAACAGAGCGGCAGCGAACAATGTGGTCAAGATCATGCTCCAAATTGCCCATTGGCTCACCGCCACCAAAGACCCTGAAGAGTTTCGCTCAAGCGCAGCGGCGCAGGGTACCGCTCTTCTTGCGCTCGTGTAGTTCTGCTCCGTCGAGCTTATGAACGAGTCTGGGCACGAACCCGAGCACGACTGGAGCCAGGAAAAATCATACGTCAGAGAGCAATAGCAAGCTGCTTCTTGTAGCGTCAGGGATCCTGAAGTGACCATGTCCGGTTCGAAGTCGGCGAGTTCTTTACACGCAGGGACTGACATCATACTGTTGCTGACACAAGTCGAGCAGTCGTCGGGGGCGCTCGCGAGAGAAGTGCTTGGGGTGCTTTTAACGGGGCGGACGGTGATGCTAGGGATAGGTGGGTTGGGGTTGCTGGGGATAGGGAAGTCGGGGAAAGGGAGGTCCTTGGCGGCAATCATGGAGTGAATCAAGGCCAAGATGAGAAAAACAACTTGGAAACGCATTTTGGGGCGCTTGTTTGGATGAGGATTGGGGGGAGGGGAAGTTGCGAATGTTTCGAAGTGGTAGAAGCTGTTGCCGATAGGGGATGCCTGGATATCATTGACGTTTTATACTCGCTAGGGATAGTCGTGGTGATGTCAGACAATGGCAAATCGGCAAGTTCAGTTGCTGAGGTAGCAAAAAATCACACGCCCACCTAGGCCTTCATTTGGACCCATTGGTACTCAGTTTCCTGAGTTGCCAAGGTATAGTCCATGTGCTTGTGTATATATGCCTATGCGTGTATTGAAAGCAAAAGTCGAAGAGAACGGCGTCGGTTTGCTGTGTTTGTGTCCTCGTATGCTCAATGCCCTCTTTTCAGCTTTCCAATATTTATTGGTGTCGGCACCAATAGCCAAACATGGTCGTTGCCCGCTGATCGACGCTACTTTCGGTCTCACACAAAGTGCCCGTTCCCTCTTCGCCCTAGACAAGACCATAGCAAGCCCTTGCAAAAATACCCTCTGTTTCCGTCAGATAATACTCGTCGAGTCTAGCGCTGTGAAGTCATCCTACCGTATTTTTTGCGATTGCTTTTAGCATACACCCACAAAGGTGTGTCGCTGAAGACTAGATCGGTTTGCTTCATCGAGTGCCATAGGCCCCATTCGCCATAGGCCCCAACATGTTCCTGCTTTCCTATGGGCCACTAGTGGACCTGCAAATATGGCAAGTCTCTCAAAAAACCGAGGTGGGCATTTTTTGTCTAACTGTCGCGTGAGTTCGAGATCGTAATGGGGTAGTTTATTTTGTAGTGTGAGAGGTATTATATATATTGCATTACTATTTACAACAGAATGGCAGCGGTCAGTATGGTCAAGGCCATGCTCCCTGCATGTTGTTATATTGTCAAGGATGCCGAGGAGCCCTGCTTCAAGAGTTCCGCGCAAGATATATTAGCTTGAGCCTTCAAGAGGGCCATCTCAAATCGGCATATGTGCTCGTATGGGCACAAGGCTCGACTCTCGCACGACATGAGTCGCGAAAAATCGTTCACCAGAGAGCAAATGCAAGCTTTCTGATCCGGCGTCATAGATTCAGGAATGAGGGTCTGCGGGTCGAAGCCAACAAGTGGCTTGCACGCAGGGACGGACTGCGAGTGGTTGCTGAGGCAAGTCAAGCAGGCGGTGCAAGGGTAGTCTGTGAGGGGGCTCAGGACAGCAATGCAGAGGAGAGAAAAAGGTCAGGACGAGAATTGATCCAGAGGGACAGTGTGAAAGGGGAGAGTTGGGGGAGGGGGTGGCGTTTGACGTCGTGGATCTGGTTGATGCTTTGGAAGGATGGTAGGATAACCTTGATGTTTTATGCTCGCTTGGGGGCAATCATGATGTTGTTGGACTGCAAACGCAAATAGTAAGCTCAGTTGTTGGGCTGGATGCAAACATTGCCTATCCTCTATTGCCTAGCTCCATTATCTGGACCCGCTGGTCAAGTAAATAAAACGCTACCCAGTGTCTATCAGTGGCTGGGCCAAAGGCTCGTCCCTTGCATGTCGACACTCCTTTGGTGTCACGTCAAACTTCATCCTTGGAAAACGAGTCACGTCACATTCCTTTCTCCGTATGTAAGGATTGTTTGCACACCGTTTAACTCTTTCTCGTTGCTCCAACTCTGTTGGGGGCGCGCTTCCTTTCCATTGATACACTCTGTTTCTCTTGTACACGTTACAATATAGAATATATAAACATTGGTCTATGTTTCAAGGACGCTAATGATTCGTGCTCAAACAGACCTGCACGGTCGAACGCTTCTCGAAATATCCCTTAAGTCTGCTCCATTGTGGTCATGAACGAGACCCTTGCACGAGGGCACACTTCTGCACCAGCAAGAACATTCCTGTGGTGTCAAGGAGTCTGGATCGGCTATCATTGGGTTGAACTCGGGCCGTAGCTTGCACACGGGGTCGAGTGCATGTTGTTGTTGTAGCAAGTCCAACAGTCAAAGTCGGGTCAGTCAGAGTAGGGATATTCTGGAGCCGACGCCGAGACAATAACTGAGGTAGTTGGGAAACACATCTTTTTAGGCTATTTGAGGAAGTGGGCGTGGTGACCAATTTATTATACTTGTGTGAGTAAGCGTGAGCCTTAATATTTGACCGCGGCGGCCGACGACTGGATCGGTCGTTGATCTGGTAAAGTGCAAACAGGACAGCGTCATTGCCTAGCCCATGCTTCGACCTGACGATCGCCCGAAATCGTTTTGATGTGCTCACGTCGTGTTGGTTTTCATCGATAAAACTTTGGGTTTCACATCATGCTCCCTCCTCCACCCCGGTGCACCTGAGAGAAAGGCCTTTTAAGAATACCTTCGCACGGTTATGACTTGGCTGCAGTGTATTAGTCATTCTTTCTTCTTTTCTTTGACTCTGTGAAGAGGCATCGCCTCCACTCTCTGCTCTCTCTGCATTTACAGAAAAGTCTGAGCGACTGTGATCAGGGTCAAGGCCATGCCTCCTGCACGTTGGTCCATAGTCAAGGAGGCCAAAGACTTTTGTGCAAGCAAACGTGGGCAGGAGAACGCATCTCGAACAACAATCCCATTGGTTTGCTCCAAAGTTGTCATGAACGAGCCTTTGCACGAGGGCATACTTCTGCACGACGTGAGCCAGGAAAGATTTGTCGCCAGGCGGCAGACGCAAGCATACTCGTGTGGCTCCGTGGAGGTTGGATCGGTTGCCAGCGGGTTGAAGTCGAGGGAGAGCGCCTTACATATAGAAACCGAATGCATATTGTTATTTATACATGTCCAGCAGTCGACGTCGAAGCCATCGTCCTGTCCGGCCGTGAAAGAGTCGGAAACCAGGACTGAGGCCATGGCGAGCAGGGCAACTAGGAAACGCATCTTTCTTTGATTGTTTGGGAAGGTTGTGGGTGTTGAAGTGGTAGAAGTTGTGGTGAGTCTTGGTGTTTTTGGCGGGATGACTGAGTATCAATGATGTTTTATACTCGCGTGGGCACCAAACATGACGACCCCATTGTCTAGCCCCATTGCCTGGACCAGTTGCCCCCTTTGTCTATTGATGGGATAGATGACTGGCATTGTCGACACTTTTTGGTCTCACATCGTGCCTCATCGTTCTATTATAATGCTGCAGTTTGGGTGGCTTTTACCAAAGAGGCCCATGCTAACACTCTTATGGGCTTAGTTCGTAGACATGACCAGGCCCGCTTGCTTCGCGATCACTTACTTTCGCGGCGGCATGGGCACTTCTTTACCCTCACTTTTGGGTACGTGTCCCCGGACAAGCAGAGGCTCCTCCTTTCCCTGTGGATGAGCTAGAGGAGGCCGCTCTTATTTGCGTGCGGCTAGTCCCGGAATAATTTATTTTCTTTCTTTCTTTCAGTTTGCTTTAGATCTATTGGAAGGGCGTTTCCCTCTCCTTCTACTCTCTTTCTCCATTTTACAACAGAACTTGAGCGGCCGTGATCAGTGTAGTCAAGGCCATGCCGCACACCACACCCTGGCTCATCGTCGTCGACGCCGAAGAACCTTGCGCCGAAGCACCTGTGCAGGTGACCATTCCGCGAGTCGCCGTATAGGCCTGCTCCAGCATGCTGATGTACGAGGCTGAGCACGAGGTTGCACTCTGGCACGACGAGAGCCAGGAAAAGTTGGCCCCCAGGGAGCAGTAGCAGGCCTGCTCCTCCGGGGTCAGGGCTCCGGGGGCGGGGGCGCTCTGTGGGTTGAGGTTGGCGAGGGCTTTGCAGGCCGAAACAGCTTGCATGTTGGTGCTAATGCAGGATGAGCAGGCGGTGTTGGGGACGTCCGCGGGAGGGGGGGTTGTCTGGGCTGAGGTCATGGAGACGGAGGCCAAGGCCAGGATGAGAACTGAGGCAGTTGGGAGACGCATTTTTCGACGTGTGCTTTTGTGGATGGGGGGAGAGATCAGGAGGTTGTGGGTATGGTTGAAGTGGTTGAGATGTTGGTGTTGATGCTTTGTGGTGGAATGGTCAGAAAATGTTGCTACTTTATACTCTTTCGGAGGCAATGTGGCAGTGTAGTGGGGCCGCAACGGCAAACTCTGATGTGAAGGCAGCAGGCACATTTGGGGTATCAAATAAAGAACGGTGGCAATTATTGCTCACTGTGTGGTCTTGATCTACTTTGATTAAATGGCCATGGTGGAGCCCATCTCTTTCTTTCTTTCTCCGTTGAAAGTGCGTGTGCCTGAAATGGAAAATGAAAGTCGAAAGAGCAACCGTTGTCGCTTTGTATTGTTTACTGGTGGCGCTGCCGACCACTGTCGCTGCTGTTACTATCACTGTTGATCTCTCTCTCTCTCTCTTGCGCACCACACACACACACACACACACACACACACACACACACACATACTCATAACAATTGCCGTTCAAAAATAACCTCCGACTGTCTTGAAGGCAAACGGCCTAGTAAAAGGCCTCGTAAAGTCTCGCCATCATTGGCTAACGAGTTTGACCGTTTACATGATATTTATATGGTAAGAAAGAGACAGGTGGACAAGTCCAATAGTCCATTTGTGTCTATAACCACCGAGGTATTGACAGAGAAATGGCCGTTCGTGACCCTAGTTTTGGGCTGAGAAGATGGCCTAGGCAGCACATCATAGGTGACAATATGTCCTTATGCTTGGGCAGTAGTTTGCAAACACTCCTGGATAGCGCCGCCTTTACTAGGAGTATTAGGAGTATATACCTGAATCTCTCTCTCTCTCTCTCTCTCTCTGTCTGTCTATTCATTGCTGACACTGCTGGAACCCTTGATGGTTTTCGGAGATGGCCCCTACTCTGGATCTCGTTCTGCACCGTCATCCAATATCAAAGTGGCTCCTAACCCAACCCCAGATGATGCCAGATCGCTCCTCTTTTTCATGATCATATCCCGCCCCCACTCGCTCCTGGCACATGGACACCAAATGGCCCTCTTCCGAAGCGTTGTGCTCGATCAAGCACAATGTCTGTTTTAGATGGGTGTGTGTGTCGGTGTTGCTCACAACACACACCAAAAGGACAAACAAAAAATAGTTGCGAGACGAAAAAGTATAACTCACATACCTCCCCACCGCATTTTTTTGCATTAAGAATCAAGAGCAAAGTCCGTGATTCAGAAAAATAGAAGCCCTTTTATTTATGCAGCGAACAATTCTTCTACACTCCTTTACAAAAAGTTCATGCCAATGGCAGCAGCAACCGTGACCACGCCCACAATCTGGGTCAATAGCAGAGGCACCTCCTTCTGGCCCGCACTCTTGGGTGTATCCGTAGCAGCAGCGCCTCCTCCTGCTCCAGTGGACGAAGGCAACACGGTGTCGGGGGGTGGGGGGTTGAAGGTAGGGGTGGTGCCATTGCAGACCAGACCCGCCTGCTTCATCGAGTCGGCATAGGTCGCCTTGAAGTTTGCAATATCGGCGCCGCACTTGGAGGGGTCCAGGCAGGTGTCGATCCAGGTGCCGTCGAGGGACGAGCACAGGCAGGCGGCGTACGCGGGCGAGCCCGTGGGGTCGAACTCGCCAATGACGCCCGTGACGTTGAGAGACTTGCACAGGGGGAGAGCCTGGAGTGAGGTCTGGAGGCAGGTGGTGCAGGCTGCACTTCCGCCGCCGCCTTCGGTTGAGTTGCTCTGGGCGGCAGCGAAAGTGGCCAGGAGAGCCATGGGAAGGAGAGTTGTGAACTTCATGAGATTTTGTGGTATTAGGGTATTAGGGTATGAATGGTGAATGGTGAGGGAAATGGGAAGAAATTGTGAATGGGCGAATGTGATGAATGAGAGAAGAGAAAAAGAGACAAGTGAACAAGAGGCAAAGCCAAAGACAAACAAAAGGGCGCATCCCATCCTATGGCATCCCCACGCCAGTATACCTTTTCCTTCGAAGAGACTGACACGCAAAGAGCGGCTCACCCCCTCACCAAAAGTGGGCTCCGGACCAATCCTAGTCCCCAACCATCCATTCTCTGTTGTTTGTGTGGATGGTGGATGTGGGTGTGGGTGTGGGTGTGGGTGTGGATTGGGTGTACATGAAAGTATGGTATGCACTTTATCCTTTCGGGCCCAAAAGGGTACATTACCGCTCTTTTTCTCTTGCAGGAAAGAGGCTCCAAAGGAATACAAGGTACAGCTGGCATGAGTAAGAACACCAAGGCTGCATGCTCGGTGATAAATAGTGGTAGTCTCCTTCCTCCACGGATTAATTGTGTTGACACTTGGCAATATCTCGCCTTGCAAGCACGGAGCATGTGTCAAAACACCACTAGCCTAATTTACCCCACTGGGCTGAATTACACTTGCTTCTTTTTTGCTCCTTCTCTTGTCATTGTTCTGCCGAAAAAAAAAAAAGATGTGGGTGTGCTCACTGCTACTCTACCGCGACAAATGTACTCTTTTGTGGAGAAGTCTTCGCAAACAAACCGATGACGAATGGGATACAAATGCAAAACGCATACGCATATGCAAAGGAGACAGACAATGTAAACAGAGCTAGAGAGGAACGCCCACTTCCTCCGTCCTGCATATTGCCTTTTCTTTCTTTCTCCCCTGGCCGTTAGCCCATGGACATGGCCCTTTGTTGTGGAGCGACTAGGAATGTTGCAAGTTTTCTTGCGCTCGGATGCACGAACTAAATAAGCCCTTGGCCTAATCAAGGCTTCTCGATTATGAAAGAATTATTCCGGAGAGGAATGTGGCAAACCTGTTTTTATTTACGCTTCTACCATTGAGCGGTAGATCACTCACCATGTTGATTACTCTCCCCAATGCGAGGGAGCGGAGCATGCAAGGATAAGACCCTGTAAGAAGAATCGGTAATTTCTGTTTTGTGGGGAATGGAAGGAGAACGACATGCAAATGACCCTCGCAAAGGTGTGTCTTTTAGTCCGCCTTGATGACTCCACATGGCATATGCGGACACAAATTGACCTCTTTGTCATCATGACGGGAAAAAAATCAACTCACAACAAATATGACCCAACGAAGAGGTATGAAAATCGTGCGTCAAGCGTCAAGACGCGTATCCGTCGGATGTTGGACCGTTGTCTGGGTATACAAGTATGTTTTTTATTATCTGGCTGTGTAGAAACCACTTTTATTCTCTCTCTCTCTCTCTTTACTTGGCAGGGAACGATGCAGAGGGGACAAAAGTCGGGGTGGGCGAGCAGATCAAACCTGCGGACTGGATGTTGCCCGCGTAGGCGGCCTTGAACGACAGGATATCTTGGCCACACTGGTCATCACTCGAGCAGCCGTCGACCCAAGCGCCGTCCAAAGAAGAGCACAGGCAGTCAGCATAGGCGGCCGAGGCGCCTGGGTTGAAGTTGCCGATGATGATGTCCAGACCGGCGCACTTGGGCAGGGCCTGAATCGCGCTCTGGAGGCAGAGGGTACAGCTGGCCGAGCCGCTCTGGGCGGCAGTGACGGCCATCAGGGCTACAACGGAGGCGAGGAGAGTGAACTTCATGTCGGATATATGAGGGTAGATGTAGGTGATGGGGATGGCGTTGAATGAAAGAGCAAAAACTTGGGTTATGTACAAGAGTTAGGGAGTAGAGGTAAGAAAAAAAAAAGATACGGCAAAGGCGGTGGTGGATGGTTTTTTATACTTGCCGGCAAGCACTTTACTGGACATGGGTAATCAACCAATGTTTTTGTATGGATCAATGGGCGTGTGGAGGACACGAGGAAGTGGAGGAACACTGTTCTTCCTGTTTGGATGGATGTGCGTTAAACAAAGCACAGGGTGCAAAGGGCAGGGTCCAGGCCGATTAAACAAAGCGATCGTGATGGTGTGAGGACGGGGGGGTTGTGTGTTTTGCTCTCGTCTTACTTAACAGGGACAAGAGATTAATGGAGTCCATCCAACCGTTGTTATTGCCCAATGATAATGCCGCAGGTGGCAAATGGTGACCAAGAACAGTAAATAAATAAACAGCTTGTAGAGGATAAGTGTTTAGTCATTGTGAAAAAAGGACCCAAAGTAGCCTGTTTGCGCATGGCTAATAAGGCGAGGGTTGAGCAAAAACAACGGATCGCCATATTGCCGCTTGTGAAAATTGCACTAAGCTACGAATGGTGATGTCTTCTTTGTGGGAACTGAACTGGCCGCTGAATTTTGATCACACATGTTACATAAGTTTCAATCAGGGTCCAATGGCTACACCCTCGTGGTGGTAAGGGTGGGCAAGGCGACATTTCATGTGCAAAGGATGATTTTTGCAATTGAGCAAATCGAATTGAAGGCGTTCTCGTGCTTGACCTTGTACTCGCTCCGATTTGATGGGAGCCTCCAGCCTGGGAGTTACAATTGGTGTACGATTCGTTGTTCCTCTTCGCTCTTCAAAAGGAAAAACACATATCCAGACCAACCATCGTATGATTGGCAAGAGCGAGGC
Organism: Podila verticillata NRRL 6337; assembly: GCA_000739165.1. Classification (NCBI taxonomy): domain Eukaryota; kingdom Fungi; phylum Mortierellomycota; class Mortierellomycetes; order Mortierellales; family Mortierellaceae; genus Podila; species Podila verticillata. Next base: position 812,329 of record KN042418.1, read on the forward strand.
AAACTAAGAAGAAAAAACACAAAATGCGTGCGCGCGTGAGGTATGCGACAGGATGACTGGCTGAAGGATAGCCAATAGCGTTTATTGGCATTTGCACATTAGCACCCCACTAGACATTAGGAGAAGGGGGAGTCTGTGCTTGTTGTGGCTTGTCCTGACCTTGCGTGTCTTGAATAGAAGGCGATGTCGGGAGAATATCTGCCGAAGATGGAGTGGTGTCCGGTTCGGCTTTCGGTGGCGGTGACATAGACACTGGAGATGGTGGCGTCACAGAAGCTGTAGGAGGCATGGGAGCCGGAGATTTCGGAAGACCGGCATCCGCATTACAAGAAAGCTGCTTCGACACAGCCCTCATGATATCCTCTTGCTGCTTTTTCGCCTCCGGCGAACACACTTTGTCACAGGCACTGATCCAATTTGAGGAATCCGATGGTGGATGCGAGGCTCGACAGAGACAGTCCACAACATCAGGGTTCTGACTCTTGTATGTCTGGATCTTGGTGGTATCCGTCTCTTCGGCAGGGAGTCCTGGTGTGTCTTTCGTGATATTCTCACACTTGGGGACGGAGAGTAGGCCCGTGATGAGGCACTGCTGACACTCATTTGCCGACCGTTTGGAGATAGACGACGAAGGAGAAGAGGGTGTACCCACAGGAGCCGCCAAAGCGAACAATGGTTGGGTGTGAAGGGAAGATGTTGTGATGACAGCCAAAAGTGCGGCAAAGGCGAAGGATGATCTGAGTCGATGCATGGTTTGTAAAACGTGGATGTGACAGAAAAAGAACAAGAGAACAAAAACTAGAAAAGAAACAAACCAAAACAAAACGAATAACAAGACTTCAACGCCGGCTGTTGATTTATGGACTACTGTCCTGGCACCATGCCTGTTCCGATTTTAGGCAATGGTGGCTCAAAGTTCTGTCTCCTTGCTTCACAAGGAGAGAGCTACGGTTAAATATATCGCAAGGAGTGCAGCAATTGAAGATGCTCGTAGTCTCTGTGTCATCGTCTTTTTATTCTTTCATTTTTCTATTTTTTTTTTCCACAGAAAAAAGTATCATAATAATTAGAAAAGAGAAGGAATGGCATTGATCTAGTTTGAAGATGGGAGGGGGTTCATGAATGGTTTCTAGGCGAATTTTTTTTTTTTGTGTGGCAAGGTCGTTATCTGAAAAAGATATTTGGGGAATATTAAATAAAAGTAAAAGAGAAAAGGTCATAGTGGAGATGAGTATGTGCAAAGTGGTGGGAAGTGAAAAAGGACAGAGGAAGGGTTGGAATGTGGCCAAGGGAAAGGAAAGAGAGAAGGAAAAGGAACGTTAATAAAGATGGTCAGGCTCCTCGCCGTAGTCCTTCTTGGTTCGCCTCGCCATGCATCCAACTCTTATTCTTTTATCCAATGGTGCTTCGAGCTGCTTCTTCGTACAATGCTTCATACTCAGAGCCGCCAGTGTGCTGGGCCTGCAACCGGTTCATGTTTCCGTTGGCTCTTGGTCCTGGGGATCCGCGAGGAGGCTGTGAGAAAGCGGCTGAAGGTTGTGGTGGAGTTGAGGGGGATCCCTGTGGCTTGGGTGGTGCATCGTGAGGGAAACGAGCGCGGATAGACTCGAACATTTGGATAATCTTTTCTTCGTTGCCGTTAAAGACATCCTTGACTGTGTATCCGTCGGTCGAAACTCCAACACGCTCCATAAACTTGAATGCCGTCAAGAGATTCTCGAGCATCTGCAGGGTATAGGTGGCGTTGGGGATCCTCTTGTCAACCATCTCGCCTGAGAGCTGTTCAATCAATCGAACAAGGACAACGCCGGATCGGAGGGACTGGGTCGTGTCATTGACTGGGCCAACAGAGTCTGGCAAGTTGCGGTTCATCCAATGCACATACTGCTCCTGTGTCTACACATACAAAAGTCGGATTATAGCAATAGAAGGTTAGGTGGCAGTTTGGGTATTGGATCACCAATATTTCTAGTTTACTTACCCAGGTGTGGTTACTTGGGCTCTGGCGTGATGCTTCATCGTGATGACGGAAAGAGTCCAGCTCACTATCGGGACGCAACAGCTTGAGTGGCTGTCTCTGCTGTCCGTTCTGGCCGTGGATAAAGCTCTCTGAATCCTCGTCTCTCCAAGGGTCATCGTCGTTTTGGTGGCCACCATTTTGATTATCAGCCTGCACAAAGCTGTGGCGTTGTTGCTGAGAAGGCAGATGTTGGAGAATGGGACTCTCCGGGCCATGGTTCATACCATTGGCTCTGCTTTGGGCAGGCTTAAAGTTTGGGTTGGGGCTACCGTATTCGTTCTGGAGGTATTGCTCGCCGTCCGAGTCCTGATCGTCATAGTCCAACAGTTGCTGGTTAGGTGGTGGTGGTGGCTGGTGTGGCTGCTGATGTTGATGTTGATGTTGATGTTGTTGATGTTGTTGTTGTTGTTGATATTTTTGATCGTATTGTTGTTGTTGTTGCTGCTGCTGTGGGTGCATTGGCTGACCGTTAGGACCCAGGCCGCGGTTGCGTTTGGAAGGTGATGGAGGACGGGGAGCCATCTGTCTTGCGACGTGAAGAGGGATAGTTGGGATGTTGCTGGAGGAGATGACGGGAGCAGAGGTATCTCGTCCGATGGTGACCTTCATGAGGGCTTTGAGCCATCCCTTCATGTCGCTCTCACTCTCGGTATAAAAGTAAAAGTTGCGGAGCTCCTCGTGGACGGCCTTGAAGCAGTACTTGCCAGCGTAAATGTTTTCGTCCTGAATGATCTTGTATCCAACCAGGTTGATGTAGTCCTTGCTAGCGTTCTCCTTGGGCGAGTTCATGTAGTAGAGCGTGACGCCCTTCAGCATGAACCAGCGGCTCTTCCATGTCCTGTAAGTGTCGCCCTTCTTCTTGAGCCAGCCGGCATAGTCGGGCTTGCCAATCAATTCCAATGACACGATCTTGTCGTTTGGATCAGCCTTGCCGTTCATCTGACGGTTGGTGTTGTCGGGGTTATGCCCTTTGCGTTGCTGAGGGGGAGACTGAGGCATGAACGATTCTTGAACATACTGCTCCTGGTGGTGAAGCTCAGGGCTCATGGGGCCGACTCTGTCCATGGCCCGTGGGTATTGATCCATGGGCTGGTCCATGGGTGGTCGATAAGACTGGTCATCCGAGTGGATAGAGTTGGGGCCGTGGTGCTGTTGGATGGCTGGGCTGGGCATCTGGGGAGGGGGAGGTGGCGCGTTTCGCTCCCACTGGCCACGGTTGTTCGAGTTGGACGAGTAAGCGGAGGTAATGCTCTGGCGCTGACCTCCGCGTTGGTTGTTGGAATCACCACTCATCAGCGATCCCACGGTATCTGAGCGGGCCAAGGCAGCATTGCGGCCAGGCGCGTCATAGTCCGGGTGGCGCATGTTGGGTGACTGTACTGAAGAAGGCTGTGGAGGGCTGCGAGGGTCCTGGAGCTCCTGCCTGTTATCGCGCATGTACTCGTTGCGAGGATCGTAAGAGGCTCTGGGGCTGTCGTTGGCGACAGAAGCCATACGGGGAGGGATGTTGGGTCCGCCTCCAGCGAACATAGAGTTGACAGAGTTGGCCAACCCACCATATTGGCTGTGGTTCTTGGAGCCAAGGTCACCCTTGGTGAGCTGCTTCAGCGTCGTGATGGCGTTCATGATATTGAAGCGCTTGCCAAAGGAAGTGATGTCGAGCTCCTTCAAGTTATTCAGGTTGAGCTCCAAGAGAATTGCGCCGGAAATCTCGTTGTCTGTTGAAATAAGAAATTTTGAAAATCAGCTTGTTTTCAAAATGTAAAAATCGGGGGCGAATGGAGATAGGGTAACTGACGAGCCACTTACCAACAAAGCTAGGAACAACGTTTCCATAGCCGCACCAGCGAAGCCAGTAGGCAACCTGGTCAATGTCCCAAGTGGTGGGGTGGTTGGCCAGTTGAGGGTCGTTCAAACTCTCTTCGACAGCCTGTGCAATGGCCTTGCTGTTAGAGGGACCATTCGACGAGTTATTGTTGGCTCCACTAAATGCGTGAGCGGAGCCCATTACAGGGCTGGCGATAGCGGGGTTCTGATTGATATGCAAGTTGGTCATGCCGTTGGCAAGTCCACTAGCGCTGTTTTGGTGGTTGTTGTTGCCTCCGAACTTGTTGTTGTTGGTGTTGTTGCTGTTGCTGATGTTGTTGTTGATGTTGCTGTTGATGTTGTTGTTGTTGTTGATATTGTTGTTGTTGTTGTTGTTGCTGATGTTGTTATGGTTGAGGTTGTTCTGGATGGGGTTGTTCTGGTTGAGGCTGCTGTTGCTGCTGTTGTTGTTGATGCCTCCCTTGGCGCCATGGTTGCTCTTTGGGGACTCGGGACGACTCTGCTCTGGAGGATCTGTTTAGCCAAATAGTATCAAGGGAGGGGACCGTTAATACAAAGGGGGAAAAGTCAGATCGTGGGCTAAGTTAAGCAATGATGGGGAGAGGGGTGCATCATAACAATGGATAATCATGTACACTCTCAGAGTCTCTCTCTGTCTCTGTCTCTGCCTCTGTCTCTCCTTCTTCCCTTCTTCCTTCCAATGACACCATGGATGATCCTGCAGATGGAATAAAGGGAAGAAAGAGAAGAAAGAGGAGAAAAGAGGAGGAGAAAGAGTTCCCCAGGCCATCGCATATGTCCCCCAGTCCATTTCATTTCACAGTTTGGTTTAGCGCGTATTGGCACACAGAGGAAATACCAAAGAAGATATGAAGCCCAGTAAGATCGTGGCCATTTTAGCGTTCATTCAGAGCACTGTACTGTAATTAATATCAACAACAATGCTCTGATGGGATGGAATGGATGGGATGGGGTGGGATGGGGGTAGGATGGGGGTAGGATGGATGCATTGTTTGTTTGTTTTTCCCAATGTTCTCTCTGTCTCTCTTTCTCACTCTCTCTCTCTATCTATGCCATCCATCTCATGCTTTGCTCATTTTCTGTTTGCTGTTGGTCTATTACCCATTGGCGGCGGGTCTTTGCCTTGCTTTCCATTGATGCAAGTTCACAGTTGTACCACGGTGGATGTAATTGCAGTTCTCGTGGCACATTTGCACCTCATTGTTTGCTGTCCTTTGTGTCTTTTGTGTCCCCAATTGATTGATCCGCGATAGTCCTGGGAACCCATGCACAATGAAAGGTTTTGCTTACCAGGAACAGTGTAGTTCATTGGGAACAGGCCAGTCTCGCCTCTGACATTGGTGCCCTGTTGGATGAGCATGATTCATAACATACATGCAATGGGGATTATGTTGGTTAGGTTAAACGATATAAACAATCAATTATCCTGGCCTGTCTACAATTTGTCAAAGAAACAAAAAGTGCTCTCTCATGTATCAGCAAACAACCACAACAACTTACTTCCCACCAGCCATCCTGGTAGAGTTCATCCTTTTGGGTGATGATGATGGGTTCTCCAATGTGGAAGGAGATTTCGTCGTCGGCCTCGGCCTCGAAGTTGTGAATCGCCCAAACAGTCTCGGGCATGTTGGGCTATGGGTATATCCTGTTTAGTTCAGGGCGGGAAAATATGTGAAGACAAAAATAAAAAAAAGGTCAATATTTCATGCGCCCATGGTGTGCAAATCGAGTCGAGTGACTGACACAACTGCATCACTGCACCACTCGAAGCAGACAAGGGCAAGCCGTGGATTGGCTGGAGATGGAAGATCTGGTGTACAAGGACAAGTGAAAGGGTTGGGCGAGTTGTAAAGTGTATGGCAAATGATGAACGGTAACGGAGCACATTGAACAATACATATTACAATACAAAAAAAAGGGTCCAAGCTACAGAAGCAAACAGGCACAGTTGGACAACAGCCATGTGGCATGCAAAGGCAAATACAAATACCAAAACAAACAAAAGCTATTTGCCACAAGGGTCAAGGCCAGTATGTGTGTGCAAGTGAACAGGTGTGGTGCGTGGTGTGTGGTGTGTAGTGCGTTGCGTGCGGTGCGTTGTGTGCGGTGCGTTGTACGTGGAGCTGTTGGTGCTCAGGGGTGTTTGAGCGTCGGGTGCAAAAGGTGTTGGGATTGAGCTTGTATGTCTGTGAGATGTGTCTCTCCTGCATGTGAGATGTGAGATGTGAGAGATGGCGAGAGACATAGAGAGAGCGCGCGCTGAAGACCAATCGGCATCGGCCGTGTGGGATGATGCAGAAAAAAGAGAGGACTGACAGTCATCCACCGGCCATATTGCGCTCCATTGAAAATAAAGGATGCATCCGTGCCTGACTATTTGGGATAAACACATATTCGCCCATCTCCCATCTCTCCATTGCGTATGAATGTATGATGTGGTTCATTACTTTTTTTTTTTCGTTTGCGGTGATTGTGGAGTGTTGTGTTCTCTTTAATGGGGATGGTGCTGGCAGTGGGCGGAATGGGTCATAAAGATGGGGGAAGGCCGAGGTGAGTGAGTGGGTAGGAAGAGAAAGAGCGACTCGGTTCCGAGGGGGAGAAGGAGGAGGAGGAGGAC
>KN042418.1:818965-836512 GCA_000739165.1 Podila verticillata NRRL 6337
GCGTGCAAACAGAACAGAGAAAAGTCCGTCGTTCACCTTCTTTGTCTCAAATTACGGCGTCTGAACACACCCACGCTCTCGCCTACTCACCAACCCTACTGCCACCTCCACTATCCTATACTGCTGGCCATGGTGCCATTGTGCCGCGCCATTGGCCTCTGGATACTCTTCCTTCTCACCCTCCTCCTTCTGGTCGGTGTCCGTCCTTGCATACAGTCTTACTGTTTGCGCGCACGCTATCGAAAGGGTGCATCTCGAGCAAGATTTCATCAACTTCGAAGAGGGGGGTCCGGGTTTTGGCAAAATTATGACAACCTTTGAAATCGCCGCACACTCTGCTCTGTAGATAGATATTAGCTCGCCTCTTCTCTTGCTTTCCTACCCTCTCTTTCTCTCTCCATCGCCCCCCATCCTTTCTCTCGATTATGTTCTTACGAGCGCCAAGACGCAGGCACATCCATCTAGCATCAATCTAAAAGAACTCGGAAACCACATCTCACCCGTGGTCCTCTGGTGTCTGTCATCCAAGCAACTCTTTGTCAGACAAACCGAGCCCCATACCTTGCTTATGCTCACACATAACCCTATACACTTGACGATGTGGCATTGGGTGTGGTTGCAGGGAAGACAAGGACGGGGTCATATATTTTACTTACCCTGGCCAATGTTGGAGATGTGGTGGGTGTTTGAAATATAAAACTGTGGTTGTGAGCTCTCAAAGTACATTCGCATAATACTCTTTCATGGCGAGTCGAGTCGGGTCGAGTCGAGTTGAAGAAGGGCTCCTTCTGCTCTCACACCTCACCGCTTCCTCTCTCACTTTCTCTCACTCTCACTTTCTCCCTTCTGTTTCTGTCTCCACTTTTCAGCGCAACCATCAACAAGAAAACTCTCTTGTCCAGCTCTCCTGTTTTTGCTCTAGTGTTTTCTTTTCTTCAATGGCACTACCCTCTAAAATCAAGAGATTTGGCACCTTGTACTTGGGCTAATGGATCTTCATCCACTTAGGTAGTTTTTTGTGCACATCGCTGTTTCAATTGCTCACGCGATGGCTCCGTTTCGGCATAGTTGTCCTTTGAGAGTCGTCCTTAGCTTTTTTTTTTTATTACTCAGTTCATCGGAACCCAGCGATGTGCGTTCTACATGAAAGGCACTGAATTAGGGCATTGGCGCATTGGCAAGGATTGACAAGGCAATAATAGCAATTTGATAGACGAATTACCATTTTTCAAATGGTCGCAATACGAATACTTTCTGCGTAGAAAATTCTAAGGTGGGCAAACGAAGAAATATAAAACGCGCGCGAACAGGGATAAACATCAGGCTCTACGAGAGAGTTAATTGCCAGCATGTGATGCAACATTCTCCAGCGTGTTCGACCGTTTTTAATACTACAACAAATACTAACGAGCAAGCACAAACACGCGCATGTAATAAATCTTGTAGCTTTTAGGCATCCACGATTAGGGACACGCAACGTTGTTGTGTGTCCTTAGAGAATAATTTAATTGGTTTGGACACATGCTGTGCGACACTCATTATCTGTATTTATGACAATTAGGAGGAGGAGTTGGTTTTGAACTGACACCGAAACTCGCCCAGATTCATAATCCAATAATCGAATAGGCAAGACGTCCGACGTCGCCTACCACACTTGACCTTTTGAACTTGGTAGTCAAAGTGCGTGGCGAAAAAAAAAAAGAAAAAAAAATCGAAAGCACATACTCGAATGAATGCAAACCGGCACCTGAGAGGGAACCACCATGGACGAAGACACCAAAAAAAAAAAAAAAAAAAAAAAAAAAGGGGAGCACCCATGCCATGCAGCTCTTCAGAGGCCATTGGTGATGGGACCCTTGTCACAAGCCCAAAAAAATGGAGCAGTTCATAGGATCAACTAGCAAAAAGAGGGCCGAACCGGGAATTGAACCCGGGACCTCTCGCACCCTAAGCGAGAATTATACCACTAAACCATCCGGCCTTAACAAGATCAGAAGCTGTTCTTGATTGGATGATATTTTGCCCGCCAATCTCACTGTTAACCCTATTGACTCACCTTGTCTACCCTTACCCTTAAGTCCCCGCGCCACCATTTGGCAGACATGTACCCTTCACCGGAGCGGCACTGGTTACCCGTCCCAACGTTGCTTCCTATCCTCACCCGCAATTATTGTCTCCTAGATGCTTTGCCTTTTTGTTTCTTCTATTTTTATTACTATTATTTATCAGTTTAGATGTTGATATCGCACTTGCAAAGGCAGAACTGTTAATTTTAAAAAAAAAATGGTTCTAATGCTAGAGTATTCCTTGCACTATGATGCTGCTTTTAGTCTATTGCCGTCATACGTTAGACCCTTGAATAAGATACTCAGTCCTGATGTAACGCGGCATCAGCTCTGGCATTTCATACGCAACCGCCACCAAGAATGAAAAACACACCCCAAACGCCCATCAGGACCGGTGGTGGTTTTGGTTGGTTTTTTGGGCCTGAAAGGCAGACAGAAGAATATACTGTTGCCAAAGCGGCTCAGGAGGTGCTCGAAGGCGGTATGGGACGACATAATGCCATCACACCACCAGAGAGCGCAGCTTTTGAGCAAGGATTTCATGAAGAGTAGAACAACATCAGGGCGTTTTATGATATGGTTATTGATATGAATGGCAGTTCTGAGAATGTGAATGATCCCTCGGGAGCTGGGCCAAGAACGGCGACAGTCAATGGATCAATGGTGGGAGACGGCAGTGTGCACCAAGGCGATGGCGGATCAAGCATGGGCATACCCAGGACCACAATCGCATTCTCGGATGTAGAAGACAGTGAGCATGGATGACAGATCTCGGCCAGCGGTCTGACAGACATCATCTGGAGACGCAAGAACTTGATGGAGACTGATGATGAGTGCAAAGACGAGAAGAAACAGAAACAAACACCGGGTCGGTTCATCCCTTTGAGGGACTCTAGATTGAAGAAACTATTGACAGTGTCATCGACAGTCAGAGTAAAGGCATCCATTATGATCAGACTGTATCTTCCCATCCAGGAACCCGCCATTAGAGTCTCGACAACTTGCGTCCACCCTCAGCTATTACGGATTTGAAGAGGAGTCAAGCTCAGCACCACAAATGCAAGTCCTCTATCGAGCTGGACCCTCATCTATCCTTTTCGGCCACCAGGGACGTGGTCACCGGCGCCAACATTTATGAGAACCTGAATCAAAGTCATGTGTTTATGCCCCACTCACGACAGAGGCTCATTTTCGTTGCTGCTTGATTGACCGAAGAGGTTAATTGTCATGGGTTGCGATGATTACTTATTTGTCGCCAAACCGAATTTCCTTTTTTGGGCCTTATTTGTCGCAGGTCTATTTGTTGCCGGTGCCTTGTTTGTCGCGCTCTATTTGTCGCTGGTGCCTTTCTATTCATCGCTGGCCGTTACTCGTCGCAGCTCACTTGTTGCCCCAATTGTCGCTCTCCACACGCACTCACATCCCCATGCCGCCAACCCTGCCTTCATTGCCACTTTGTTTTTCTCTCTCTGTTTGCCTATTGATACTGACACCACAGCTCCGGCATCAACGTCGTGCAAAAGACAGCCAATTTAGGTTGAATGATGAGCGCGACGAGACGACGCGTCAGTTCCGCGAGGAGCTGGGGTACGCCCTCGACACGTTGTGCCCTCTCAACGATTCTTTTTCCCAACACCAAGAAAAAGAAGCCTAACAAGAAGAACAAGTTGCAGAAGTTGACCAAGTAGAAGGAATCGATGTTGAAATCTGTAGCTACTGTTCCACTCTCAATTGGTTGTTGTTCTCATCTCATTCACATAAACACACTCCATCCACAGCATGAGTTTCGAGTAGATGGTGGGCCGTGGCGTATGGGCCATGGCGACAGTTGGAGCGACAATAGGCCACGACAAATAACGGCCGCGACAAATAGAAAAGGCGCCGGCGACAAATAAGGCCCAAAAAAGGAAATTCAGGACCCGCGACAAATAACTAATCGTCGCAACCTGTGACAATGAGATTAATTGTTGATAGACACCTTTGTGCTTCACTCAGAATTCAAGTCCTACATGGCCTTGAACTACCTTGACTTTCAAAATATTGTCAAGGAGCACATCAAGCTTGCAAGAAGCAATACCCCAAGGGAAATTTAAATGACAACCCGGGTTGCTCGTTTTATTTGACTACACCCGCACTAAGTCCATGTAACTCACTTTTTTTGGTATTTTCTCCACAACGCATTGTTGTGATAGTAAAAACCCGTTTTTTTTGCGCTCATTTCGTTGCCTACCTTCCTACAGTTCAGTTCAAGAGGTTCATGTCCCATATCGTCATCGCCACGGCTTGTCAATAGCTAAAAAGTGACAATTTCAGACTCGAACGTTTCAATGGTCACCTCAGCTGAGGGTGTACAAATGATACGTCGAGCACGAGCGAGGTTAAACAAGTCGCCTCAAAGAGTTTTGTCTCTTCTCTACATGTTTTTGTCTCAAAAACCAAAAAAGTGAGTTATATGGACTTAGTGCGGGGGGTTGTCATTTAGATTTTCCCATACCCCAAACACGTACTTGTTCATGGTCTCTGATGCCCAAGCATTGGACCATGATAGTCGAGAAGACAAAAAGAGAAGATCGTGTTTGTACTCGGACTTGAACCGAGGACCGTCTGTGTGTTAGACAGACGTGATAACCAACTACACCATACAAACTGGACTGCTTTGATTGAACTAACCCGACTTTTCAAGCAACAAAACAGTGCCCGTCAAAGTGGTCAAACGAATAAAGCAAAAGGATTAGAATAAGAGAGCTTGAGGAACAATCTGACAAGACTTATTTGGTTTTATCTTACACAAAATTTTTCTCAAACTCCTACCACGATTAGGACACTACATTTCACACTACCCTACAAAACACACCCTTTCCCTTCCTTCGTAGCACTGATCGTGCATCTCTTTAAGCCGACATGGCCAATCACGGGATACCCAACAATTCTGGCCGGAATCGGTCAGATGATGAAGGAGAAATTGTCCATTCACTTCATTTTGAAAAGCGAGCCAAGACAGATGGCAACAACGGAATACGACAGGAGTCGGTCTCGACGCCCAACGACACCCATAACGGAACAGTTACGCCAGCAGCATCCATCCCTAATGGAGAATCAGTGGGGTCAGTCTTTCGATACTCTCGAGATTTAGGAACCGCAGGCTCCATTGCCCGACGAGATGAGGAAGTTTACCAGACACTGAATGACGTCGACATGCAGGTGGCCGAGGTAGGGAGTGCCCACAGCGGCGACGAGCCTGAGCAGAGTGAGGAACCGGAGGAGACGAACTTCACCAGGATCGCCGGAGCTAAAGATCGATCCCTGACCGTCAGGATCAAAGCGGCCGCCCTGAAAGGAGATACCTGGCAGGAGAAGAGGAAGGATTTACTGGCATTACTCGTCGAGATCGGAATCGGGACTACAACAACAGTGAAGCAGAAGAAACAGACAGAAGGCGACTATTTTGAATTTGCTGCCCAGTCCGAACAAGAGGTTGCAGCCTTACTCCAGGTCGAGTTTGACACACTGGACGGATTCTTCAAGCCCGATTCCAATGAAGGCGAATCAATCATTGCCCGAACAGTTGAAGTGTATGGCCTAGCACCCAGGACGAACAAGGAGATGATACGTTTATCACTGGCCAAGTATGGCGCCGTTACCAGCACCACGTTCAGACCCTGCACCTGAGGAATCAAGACCATTGCGGAGGTTATCTTTCAATCTACCGACGCGGTCGAAAAGCTGAAAGCATCCAAGGACCAAGCTGTATTCATTGGAACGGACATGGCAAGACTGAAATCCATTGCTGAAGAACAGGCTATCTGGACTATGGGACACGTCCTAAAGCTGAGCGGCATGCGATTTGGTACTACCCCCCTGGATCTGATCGAGGTGATGGAGCAAGGTAAGGCAAACTTCATTGATATCCCCCGAGTTTACAATAGAGACGGATCTAAGATGCGTAGACTTCAAGAGGCGTTTGTTTATTTCAACTCGACAGAAGACATGGAGGGTGCAGCGAAGATCAACTTTAAGCTTGGAAACAACCCATTGGAATGGTGTGATTTGAACACAAAAAGATGTTACCAGTGTGGATCTACGGAGCATACAAAAAGAGGTTGTGAGGAACACAAAAAGAACATGGACACAAAGAATCGAATGCGAATGGTGATGAATTTCAATAGAGGCGGATCCCTAAATGTGGTATCTGGAACGACTTTCGCTAACATGGCTGGAAAATCATATGCGAGCATGGTGAAAACTCAAACCCCTACCTCACAAGCACGGCGAACATCGCCTGCACAACAGGAACGTCAACAGCAACAGCAACAGCAACAGCAGCATCGGCAGCAGCAGCAGCAACAGGAGCAGCAACAGGAGCATTATGCTGCTCAAGCAAAGGAGATTGAACAGCTGCGAGCAATGGAAAAAGCACGGAACGAAGAAGTCAAGAACTTGAAAAACGACCTCCGCGAAGCAAACAACTTCTACAAAATGTTGACAGAACAGATGTCTTTAATGATGCAGATGATGAATATGCTCTGTGGCGCAATGGGGGACAAAAACTTGATCAGCAATGGCTTAAGGGCCCAAATTGAAGGCGCCATCGCAGGATTTCAATCCAACCCTAACAACATTCAAATCAGAAGCTCCCAACCCCTACCGAATCCCCCCCACACTTCAGCAGTGACACAAACCCATGCGGAACAACACCAACCGGAATCCCATGAATAGTGACACCCAACAGACTGAGAACACTGGGAATGAAATGGATGACAGTGTGTTAAGAGTCGGATCTTTTAACATACGCGGAGCAAATGAAAAAGGAAAACTGGACAGACTCTGCCTATGGGCAGAAGATGAAAACATGGATATTATCGGATTACAAGAGACAAAACTACTCGACGAAAAAACAAAACAATTATTTCAGGTAGAAGGGAAACCCGACCGCTTGACAAACAGACACAAAACATACAATATATATTGGGCGCATGGTGAAGAAGGGAAACACGCGGGATCTGGAGTGGCGATCCTGATGACCCAGTTCTGGGCTGATCATTCAGTACGACGCGAGTCCTTTAAGGGTAGAGCGCAATACATTGATCTTTCATTCAAAACTGGGTTTCGTTTAAGAGTGGTGAATTGCTACATCCCGGGCAAACACAGTAGTGAGTATGCAACAGCGACCAACTGGGTGAAGAGCAAATTACAAGAGGCAAGAGACAAGAGTTTCTGTTCAATATTATTAGGTGACTTCAATGGCGTTATGGATCCTCGAGTAGACAGATTGCCCCAGCGAAGCAGATCATGGCCCGAAACAGACCTCCTTCAGTGGGTGCAGACGCAAGACCTTTACGACGCATATCGTACTATGCACCCCACAAAGCGAGGATTCAGTCTGGGCACCAAAAGCCGGATCGACATGGTCTTTGTGAGCCAAATACTGGCGCAACGGGTCATTCAGTGTACCCACGTCTCTCTTGAAGGCATAGCCAACTCCGACCACCAAATGGTCAACGTCAGCCTCAACCTCCATGGGTCACAACATCTCACGCGACACAGCCAGCAACAGTACCAGAGACCAGCGGGATTCCGTTTCCTATTCCGCGAGGCTGGCAACGACGAGTTTGATGAGTTCTGCACAAGCCTAACGAAGCAGTTGGCAAAGGACAGGGAGAGGCTGGAAGCAATCGGACTGGTAACGCTCAGTGATATGGAGGTCGAGGACGAAGAAAGGAAAAAAATCGATCTTGAGTGCCTACGCAAGGATCGCCAAGGTTGATCTGGAGCGTGGATGGACACTGTATTCAAAGGCAATCTTGAAAGCGGCCAAGGCGACCATACCGGGCAAGAAGGTCGGGAGATCTGGGCTTAAACCAGCGGCAGAGCTCTCAGCACATCACTTGGTGCGTGCACTATCACAGATCAAAAACAAACTAAAACATTTCAAGGAAGGAAACCTCACCACCAACGACATGTACATCACTCTCGACACACATTGGACGCAGTATAACGATAAGGCACACGAATTCAATAACAACACGGAGCAAGAGGCAGAGACACTGCCAGTCATCCCAGACAAGGATGCAGCAACCGTGGAGGATTGGATCGAGGCACATAGGATGGTCTCTGAGCGGTGGAAGAGGGCGTTACACCTATTACAGGCAGTCAGCAAGTTCAACACACAAAATCGGATAAAGGAGGCGATCGAAAACCGGTGTGAACAGCTCCAGACAGCGACCAGCAAGATGATCGACAAGGTTTTGGGACGGAGCCGAGGCAAGGTGGTTATTGACCGAGTTCAGGTGGAAGTCAACGGCGCCATTGTCAATGCGCTAGAGCCACAGAATATCAAGAATCATGTCCGCGAATGGTTCAATGATTGGCATGGCCCACGCCCATCACAACCCTTGGAGCCAGGATCACGCTGGGAGAAGCAGTACCGCCCAATCGAGACTATACAAGACGAGTGGTACGCAGGCCTGATGACGATCCCTACCATGTCCGAGTTCAAGACAGTGATGAACGAGTTGCCAAAGCACAAGGCTCCTGGTTCATCTGGGGTGAGCAATGACCTGTTCCAAAAACAGGGTCGTTGTGGTAACTATATCTTATTTCAACTTGTCAGCGCATGTATTGTACAGGAAAATATACCAAAAGAGTGGAAAACTGGGATTATTTACTGCATACCAAAAGCGGCCGAGTGGTCAGGAAATATGGCTGAAGTAAGGCCAATAACGTTGTTGGAGCATGCTCGAAAAGTTCTTTTCTCTATCCTAACTAGGCGTCTAAGCGAAATATTTTCCTGCCATGGCATTCTCCGTGGCCCCAATTACTCAGTATTGAAGGGCACTACAACAAAAGATCCACTCCACATCCTTAACGCTGCCATGGAGGATGCACGCGAACACAAGAAGGAGCTGTGGATTGTTTTCCAGGACATGAAACGATGCTTTGATTCAGTCAACTGCCACCCAGATGGCATGCTCTCGAGAGGCTTGGCCCGCCTGAGAGTGCCGCCGAGCTTCAGCCGCCTTTGTGAGAACGTAGCCCTTAAAAAAGCCAACTGTAATAAACTTGGGATAAGTTTATTCAAAGTCGGGTCAGAGGAAGAGTATTTTCAAGGTCAGGGTCAGGGCAAGTATAAGAGTTTGTGGAAAAGGAGATATTGTATTGAAGACTGAGGAGATATCACTATGAACTGTTAACTATATATATATATATATGTGAGGACCATGGATTAGTCATCAGCGAAGGTTCTAGCACATTAATGCAAGTCCTTGGCCGTCACTAGTGTCGTCGCTAGCGTCGTTGCATGAACTTCTAGAAAGATTGAGAGTACTAGTAAAATCAACTATCGGGAGGTCACGTGACCTAAATTTTCCCAATAGCGTGAGTGAGAGCGTCAGAGATGACCATCTCTATGACATTCCCACTTTTTAGAAGACTTCCATCTGGGGCGCCATCGACCATCCGTTTCAGGACAGCGTCGTGCTTTGTTCGGGTGGCATAGGACAGGGGTTGTCGGAAGTCTCGGATCGTTTCAGGAGCGGAGGCTAAGTCTTCGAGTGTTTGCCATGAGTCATGATCTTTAGAGAATTTAAACCAGCGAACTTTGTACTGGAGATTACCCTTAGAGTCATAACGGTGAGCTAACAACTTTTCGACTTCGTATTCTTCCTCATAGTAGTCGCCAAGGTCATCAGTAACAGGATCGTCGTCAAGTACTGGTTCGTCGGCCGTCGGGAATAGGTTTCGATCGCGACCATAGGCAGGTAAGAGTTTTTCGACATGAAACACATCGTGGGCGCGACTTTTTGGAGGTAGATCCAAGCGGTAGTTTAGTGGCGATGGGCGCTCGAGGATTTTGAACGGACCACGGAAGCGCGGAAGGAGTTTGTGTGCCAGACCAGGAGGTTTCTTTAAGTCAGAAGCATCGAGATATACAAGGTCACCCACTTTGAAGGTGATGTCCTTGCGCGAGCGATCGTACTGACTAGCCATTCTTCTCTGTGAATCTAGGAGAGCGTCTCAGATGACCTCGAACCTTGTCGCATGGTTTCTCAGGAAGGCGTCGATGGTCTTGTCGGGGCGCGAGTCGGATCTGGATAATGCAGTCGAGACCGGACTTGCGGGCTGGAAACCGTACATGGCTTCGAACGGGCTAAGGTTAGTCGAGGCGGACTTGTTCGAGTTGTATGTGAATTCGGCTTGGTCTAGGAGCTCATCCCAGTTACTATGGTCTTTGTCAATGAAGATTCGTAAGTACTGTTCGAGCGTCTGGATCGTTCGCTCTGACTGACCATCTGTTTGTTGGTGATAGGCCGTGGACATGTCGAGGCGGGTACCGAGTCGAGAGAACAGGTAAGTCCAGAATTGGGAACAGAATCGAGGATCTCGGTCAGAGACAATTGATTTCGGAAGACCGTGTAGTCGAACAACATTCTTGAAGAATAGGTTGGCAAGGTCTTGAGCGGAGCAGGACGAACGGCAGGCGACAAAGTGCACGGTCTTCGAGAAACGATCCACGAAGACGGCAACGGCGTCATTTTGTCTTTCGGTCCTAGGTAAGTGAACGATAAGATCCATTGCTATGTGTGTCCATGGACGGTCAGGGATCGGAAGCGGCTGCAGAAGACCGCTTGGCTTACTAGTCTGGATTTTCGAAATGCGACAGGTGTGGCAGGATTTGACATATTTTTCGACGTGTTTACGCATGTTGGGCCAATATGCGATTTGCGCAAGTCGAGTATATGTTTTATCAAGACCAGGATGACCGGCTAATGCGGAATCATGTACTTCTTGTAATAGGATTGTCTTGGCTTCGGGATTGTCGGGGATGCACATCCTCTCACCCTCCCGTACATAGAGAAGACCGTTCTCTAGGCGGTAGGCTGAGTGTGGTTCATCCCTGGACAGGTCTTGGAGGCGGGCGAAAATAGGACCGAAGTTCTTGTCGTCGGGAATGTTCGCGCGGATCAAATCAAGAAGGTCTTGACTGATCTTAGGAACGGTCTCGGAGAGCATGGCAAGATTATAGTCTGGACGTCGGGACAGAGCATCGGGGACAATGTTCATAGGACCAGGAGTGTACTCAATGTTGTAATTATATTCGGCTAGCTTTTCTAACCAGCGCGCTTGTCTGTGACTTAGGGTCGGTTGTGTCGCAAGGTACTTCAGGGACGCATGGTCAGTCAGGATCTTGATCGGGACCGGGGAGCCGTGCAGGTACGTACGCCACTTTGTGAGAGCGTGGACAATAGCGAGGAGCTCTTTGTCATGCGTCGGATAATTCAGCTCAGCGGCGGACAGCTTTCGGGATTCGAATGCAACAGGGCGACCATTCTGGATCATGGTTGCGCCTACAGCTTTGTTGCTGGCATCACAGTGGACTTCGACAGGATCGGCGGGACTGAAATGGGACAGGACCGGATCGTCGGTGACAGCTTTCTTCAAGCGCTGGAAGGCTTGGACTTGGTCGGGACCCCAGATAAAAGGGTTCTGGTCTTTCAGGAGATCGGACAAAGGAGTAGCAATCTCAGCGAGGTGCTTGAGATGCTTATGATAGAAGTTGACTAGACCCAGGAAGCTCAGGACATCAGTTTCGCTTGTAAGATCGGTGTGGTGAAGTAATACTAGTTAGCTAAGTTTTGTTACATCGGTAGGCGCCCCTTAAGAGCGCCACCAATAAATACATTGCGGGCTGGCAATCCCAGCCCATGGTCCGTTTTTCACTCTTTGTCGTCTACCCCGTCTGTTACCGAGTTTCGTGCCTGCTTTCGATCCTTATCCATCCGCTGATCTGATACGTTGCATCCATCTGTCGATCTGATCCACTGTATCCATCCACTGATCTGATTCAAGTATCCATTTGCCGATCTGATATCCATCCATTGTTGGCCCCATTCGTCTGTCACCGACACGTCCCTCATCAACATCCCCTCCTCCAACTGTACCGCGAACGACTGGGATATTGAACGTAAGGGACACCGACAATATCAATTCCGACCATCACACATTCTTGTTAACAGGATAGAGCAGGAAAGGTCTTCACTGACACTTAGCCTGATCTGTCCTCGAAGGGTCACATGACCGCCTAATGCCGGTGGAATGCAGACCTGATTGCCAGACTCAATCCCATGCCTAAGCTGACCATAGATCCCCACTCTACTGTGTTGTCTTAGTGTACGAGCACGTTGTACTACATAGAACAATAGACCCCTCTCTGCTTTTATTCAAGAGACGCTCCCCCATCTTTTAGTAAGCCATTTGTCTACCCCCCATTCCAAATTTGTTCTCCCGACCCATAGACCAAAATTGACCATAGCCTATTTACTTCTTGTAGTACTTCTTCACGACATCGGGCCATTCTAATATCGCTCTTATCTTTTCTGGATCCATTCGTAGGCCTTCAGCGCTGATGCGGTGACCGAGGAACAGGATTTCGCTTCGGAGGAACTCGCACTTGGTAAGTTTTGCATACAATCGATGTTGTTGTAGCTTCTCGAGTACAGTACGTATGTCGCGGAGATGTTGTTCAATCGAGGGGCTAAAAATTAGAATGTCGTCCAAGTAGATCAACATGCAGCGGTCGAGTTCATCGCGGAAGACGTCGTTCATCAAGCGCATGAATGTAGCGGGTGCGTTGCAAAGACCAAAAGGTAAGACGACAAACTCATAGAGTCCATAGCGGGTTCGGAATGCGGTCTTATGGATGTCGGGCTCATGGACACGGATCTGATGATAACCGGAACGTAGGTCAATCTTCGAGAATACAGTGGCTCCATCGAGGCGGTCCAATAGTTCATCAATGCGTGGTAATGGGTACGTGTTTTTGACTGTTTGTTTATTTAAGGCACGATAATCTACGCAAAGGCGCAAATCACCTTCCTTTTTCTTCACAAACAACACAGGTGACCCATAAGGCGATGAACTAGGACGGATGAAGCCTCGACTCAGGAGATCGTCGAGTTGGCGGCGGAGCTCGTCCATTTCGGCGAGCGACATTTTGTAAGTCGGTTTCGATATCGGGACTGAGTCGGGAAGCAAATCGATGTGGTGGTCAACCGCTCGCTCTGGAGGTAAGTCTTTCGGAAGGTCGTCAGGGAAGACGTCGGAGAACTCGGCCAATAGGTCTTGTACCTTTGGATTGATGGAGAGAGAATCATCTTTATCATCATTGGGTTCTTTGGGGCGAACAATGCAAAGGAATGCTTGATCTTTTTTCATTGCTTTTTTGAACGCACATGATGACATAAGACTTATCTGCTCTTCCGATTTTCGGATTCCTTCGATAGTGATGTCCGAATTTACGTGGACAATACCGGATGTCCAATCAATCGCGATGCCACCGGTCGTCAACCAGGGCTGACCCAGGTAAGCGTCATGCGCGATATTGGCAACAAAGAATTTTAACATAGGCTGGTATTGCGGAGCAAATGGAACTCGGACTAAGCAGTATCGTAGGATCGATTGCGTGCGGCCGTCAGCAAATGAGATATGGACGGGGGACTTCAGTCAGTTCATAGGTAAGTCAAGTCTTCGGACAAGATCGTGACTTAGGAAATTGTTAGTGGCACCGCTATCGATCATAAAATGGACTTCAGCATTTTTGATCTTGGCTGGCAGGAACAGGAGAGGCGCGGAAGTCACAGGCTTAGCATCATCGGCCGTATGGCTCAGGACAGATTCAGGTTCAGGGCTCAGGACAGGTTCAGATTCAGGATCGGGTTCAGGTTCAGGTTCAGGGCTCAGGACAGGTTCAGATTCAGGACGGGGATCGGATTCAGACAGGATCAAGTTGGCGCTCAGCTTCGATCGTAGCTGTTCAAGGAGCTTTTTGTCATTAACAAGTTTTCGTTTTTCTTGTTCTTCAGCTTGAGTAGGTAAGTTTTTGACTTTCGGAGCTTTTGGTCTCTGAGTATCAGGATCGGACATAAGAACATATGGTTCTGGAGTTTTCGGGGACAAGGATTCAGGATGGCGCATCAAATCTCCAGATGCATTTAATGCGCCCTGGAGTTTGACGACTTCTTACGCTCGGGGCAGTTTCCAATTCTGTGGTTAGGCTGATGACAATAAAAACAAAGTTGCTTTTCAAAGTCGTTCTTTTTGACATCTTCCTTCGTTTTTACTGTGCGGACGGAGTCAAGATCCATGGGTTGCGGAAACATTTCTTCGTTCACATTATTGGGAGAAGAAAAGTATGGTTTACGATGATTACGACTGAACTGACGCTTGCTTTTATTCATCCTGTCTAGACGTTCAGCAAGCGCGATCAAGCCGTTGATATCATCGTCAGCGATGTCAGGATGGTTGTCAACGAGCTGGCGGAGCTCAGGCTTGAGACCACCACGGAAGAAGCGTACGGCATCTCTATCATCAAAGTCAGTCAGGCGGCTCCGGTACCTCTCAAATAAGGTAACATACTCGTTGACAGATTTTTTCTGGGGTAGGTCTCGGATCAGATCGAAGGCGTCTTCAGCATCGTTGGCATTGACAAAGCGCTGACGGAACTTGTACTTGAAAACTTGATAGGCCGAGAGGTCTTGGCCATTGACTGTAGTTGCAGCTATCGTACCGAGTTGGTCATACCAACGAGATGCACCATCGGTCAGGAGGAGGCCGGCGCACAGGATCCGGTCTTGTCCGGTCTCGGGGATATGGGCAGCGTTGCAGTATCTCTCGAAACGGACAAGCCAGTCCTCGGCGCGGGTGTCGCGGTAGCGGCCGTTGAAGGTATCGGGACGGAGGCCTTTCAGGAATGTTTCAGGAATCAATGGAGTTGCCATGATGGGGCTCGGATTTTCAGGATTGGTCAAGGGAGAGCTTGGGCCAGATTGTTCAGATGAGTCGGACGAGTCGGACAGAATAGACACAGGATCGGGAGAGCGGAACAAATAAAACGCAGGAGTTTTTGTCGAAGCCAGGTTGGTAGTGGGTTGGTCACTTGACCTTTGCTACCATGTAATAAACTTGGGATAAGTTTATTCAAAGTCGGGTCAGAGGAAGAGTATTTTCAAGGTCAGGGTCAGGGCAAGTATAAGAGTTTGTGGAAAAGGAGATATTGTATTGAAGACTGAGGAGATATCACTATGAACTGTTAACTATATATATATATATATGTGAGGACCATGGATTAGTCATCAGCGAAGGTTCTAGCACATTAATGCAAGTCCTTGGCCGTCACTAGCGTCGTCGCTAGCGTCATTGCATGAACTTCTAGAAAGATCGAGAGTACTAGTAAAATCAACTATCGGGAGGTCACGTGACCTAAATTTTCCCAATAGCGTGAGTGAGAGCGTCAGAGATGACCATCTCTATGACACCAACAAAGTTATTACTGAGTATGGTCTTACAGATGAGTATCATCCAGAGTGTGGATTGGATCAAGGAGGTGTAGAGTGCCCACTCCTGTGGCGCGTTGCCTATGACCCTCTACTCTGCGAAGTAATGGACAATCTGAATGGATACAACATTCGCGGCCCTGCTGGACCAATCCAAGTCAATGCTCTTGCCTTCGTCGACGACACAACTTGGCTAGGACACTCAAAGGAAAACGCCCAGGCCATCCTTGACGTTGCCACATCCTTCTTCAAGCTCAATGGAGTGCAAATCAATGCGAAAAAAAACCGTCCTCATTGCGATCAACAACTCTGACAAGGAAGCTACACTCTCATTTGGAACACCTGCCGAGGAGATTAAACCACTGGGCAGAAACGAAGACACGCAGATCCTGGGCGTGTTTGTCAGTGCCAGTGGCTCACCAACATCAACAACTCAACGCGTCACCACAGCCACAGAAACTATGTGCAATATCCTGCGGCGAAAAGCGATCACAGATAGACAGGCAGCATACATCATCAACAGTGTTCTCTTGCCGCAAATCTTGTACCGCTCAACCTTGACCGTTCTGCCCACGTCAACTGTCAACACAATCACCGGAAAGTACACCAAGCTCTGCAAATCCAAATCGCAGATGCCAACAACCACTCCGAACAGCCTCATGCACCACCGAAACATGTATGGCATCAAGAAACTCGGTGATGTACAGTGTGAGGAGCAAATCTCTACACTCCAGCTCCGCCTGAATGACCCAGGGCTGGTTGGGGAGACCACTCGCGCTCGCCTCTTTCAGCTCCAAGTCCGAAATGCCATGGCAGAAGTTCCCACAAGGTCGCCCGCAGAGGTCAAGCCATATCGTCAGTGCCTTCTCAGCCAAGTTTGCCAATTGATGCACGACCGTGGGGTCACATTAGACATCAACATGGCCCCAGCGATGGATCTTCCCACAAATGCACTAAGTATACTCAAGTGGAGCAATGGCGCACTTGAGAGAGATGTCTTATTCGAGCTAAGCAAACGTGGAATTTTTTACCTTGAACAAATTCTGGAGAACGAATCGCACTTGATGTCATGGCAGACATTAAGGCATTCGTTCAATATCCGGACACTAACATCACCAGACTGGTTTCGCTCTCTCCAAAACTTTGTAAATAGGTCGCCCTACACAAGTGAATACCTGCGGCAGTGGATGGAGCAAAAGCGTGAGGACCTTGAGCACATCAGCGATGAAGACCTGGACCCCTTCATTAATGACCAGCATACTCCCACCACTCCATCGAGCAACAGCGCACTGCCATCAGAATCAGAGGCAGAAGACATGGTAGAAGAGCTGGTTGAGAATGGCGATCTGGAGGAGGAGGAGGACAATGGAGCACAGACCAACAATGCACCACAGGCCGCATCCACTCCACCACCTATGGTACCATACACACCAAGACAACAACTAGTAGAGACCTCACAACAAAGGCAAATACGCAAACAACACTACATTCAACAACGCCTACAACTTGGCAGTGGCCACCGCGAACTGGTGAAGGAGCGGCTGGGAATCGAGTTTGAGCGGGCCGAAAAGAAAAATAGTACTCAGTTTGCTCTGGAGGAAACACAACGACAAAAACAATGGCAACAAGCTCAAGCCCATCGACAACAGATCTGGCACCGCAAACAAGCACACCTGAAACACACACAACAACAGCTACAACAACAAAGGGAGCAAGAGATAAGGAGAAAGCGGATCCGGGAGCTACAAAAACGGTGGCGAATGGAGGAAAAAAGGGAGCAGGAACTGGTTAGGAGTCAGATCCGAGAGCAACGGAAGAGGAGAAGGAGGGCAGAGATCAGGAACCGAGCAAGAAGAAATGCAAGAAACCGCTATGGGAACCCAGACGGCTCACTATCCAAAGGCAAACTCAGGAAAAAGGCAATCGCGGTAATGGATGCCAACACCACACCCATCCAAGGCGGGGCACCAATGGCAATCAACAACAACTCAGAATTCGAAGGCCTCGCGCTAGATCTGGCCACTCAAACAGACATCCTTCAGCAGTGGCAGGAACAAGAACATGTGACTGAGATAGTGCTCTATGCAGATGGCTCACTTGTTGAAGTAGGGAGCATGTCCATGTCCAACTTGACAAAAGGAAGACTGCTGTCC
>KN042418.1:836612-935530 GCA_000739165.1 Podila verticillata NRRL 6337
ATATTCCCCACATAAAAAAAAACTCACCTCCCCCTTCTGGTCGATAAAAAAAAAATTACATCAGTTGCATTTTGGCTAACAATGGCCAGGACAGACAACTGGCAGTTTGGACATATCAATTCTCGCTCTGTAAACGTATAAGCCAATCGCCAGTTGTCTGTCCAAGCCATTGTTAGCCAAAATGCAAGCTGAAGAGAAACTTTTTTTCATCTCACACTAACCTGGACATGAATTTTTTTTTTTGTTGGTGGATTTTTTTTTTGTGTGAGAATGGTTCACACGAAGATCCAAGATTGCCAGTCCACTTGTGGACAGCAGTCTTCCTTTTGTCAAGTTGGACATGGACATGCTCCTAGGACAGAGGCAATCAGCATGGCCTTTGGCGTAGTCAGAGACATTGGAAACAACAAATTCCCAACATTGATCAGTGGTGGAGTAGCAGGATTCGCATCCTCAACAAAAGCCGAGTTGGTGGGGCTCCTTGCAGTGGTACTATCCAGCCCACGAAATGCAACAGTCAAAATCTTCAGCGACAACATGGCTGTGGTGCAGAACTTCCAAAAACTGGTCCAGGATCGGCACATAGCAACCGCGCGAGCAAAATTAAGGTCAACATACGCAAACTGGTGGGACATGGTGGCGAGTGCAGTCAAGAACCAAGGAGGAGTGGTGACGGTGGAATGGGTCAAAGGACATGCAGGAAATGCAGGAAATGAGGCGGCAGACAAGGCAGCAAAGGCGGCGCATGGAGGGCACCAGTGGGATCTGGCCCCAGGTGGACAAGGAGAGATTCAATGCCAGAGCTTTGTGTGGCTGGTGCGTGTGGAGGATGACCTGCGACAGGTTTTGAAGTTGCAAACAGCCACTCGCAACTATCAACACTGGGCAACACAAAACAGAACCAAGGAGTTTGTACCGAGCCTAGAGGAGGTGGAGTGGAGGTCAACACTGGATATCCTACATGGAGGAAATCTACCGCGGCGACTTTTTACCAGCCCAGCAGACTGCAACAAACGAGCACATCGGATCAAAAAACTACATGGAATGCTCCCAACTCTGGAGCAAATGAAACGGAGGAAGCCAAATCTGTATCCGGATGATAAGTGCAAGGTGTGCAACAAACAAACAGAGACATTTCGGCACATATGGGTGTGCGAGATGACAATGGAAACACAGAGGCAGGTGTGGCGGAAGTGTGTCGAGCAGGTCAATAAGGAGGGACTATATGCATATTGGAAAAAACATAAGGAGTGGAGGATAGCCGAGAAGGAAGCAGAGGAACGTGGCGAGGCAACAAGATTCAAGGCAAAAGAACCCACATTCATGGAGCGGGAGCCAAGAGACGTCTGGGACTCAATGGAGGGATGGATCTTCGGGGTCAAAGAGCTAGAGAACCCAGAAGAAAAGGAAGATGTGGAGGACCTTAATGTCTGGAAAGTCATGGACCTGTACCTTGGTCTGGTACCGCGGGAACTTGGATCGATCTGGAAGCACATGTTTAGAACAAGCGAGACCATCGCAACCTACATGGCCGGCAAGTTTGTCAAGGCACTCGAAGAATTTGGTCGGACTGAGATTTGGGGGGCATGGTGCAAGACCACTGTTGAATGGGAAAAGTCCATGGGAATCACTGCCGTGAGCAAACGCGCCCAGGGACGCACAGGTGTTGGGGGACACCTTGGTAGCGGTAGTGATTTCTCTGACTTGACCTCTCGGCCCCGGTCTGGTACTAATACCCTGGAGCTCATGTTGTATGCAGACAACCGTGTGCTGAAGCAGTATCAAGGTCTCCTCCGGCTGGATGTGATGGAACGTATGGGTGGATTTAAATCTTTATTGACAGACATGGTTGGCTAGGTTCACGATGTATGTCGGAACAGGTCAAGCGGGAGTGGCCACTACTCCTAAGGTGGTGGAACCACCACTACTGTTGTTGGGGTTATGCTTTGAGGAAATTGCTGGCCACAATTGTGGTTAGCTCTCGCAGGTTTGCCTGCATCGCTGACGGTGTCTAGTGGCTTAGCCTCTGGCCGAAGGCAAAAATCTCACATATTGCCCTGCGGACCACTGTTAATAAAAAAAAAAAAAAAAAAAAAAAAAAAACTTATTTGGTTTTATCTTCATACTGGTGGGGTTATGGACTATAATACTTGCTGACCGCACCTGCGGTTAGCACTTGCAGGATCACCTGTGTCGGAAGATGTCGAGTGGCTTAGCCTCTGGTTAGACGACAGCGTTCTTGCCTCATGGACCACTGTTAATAAAAAAATAAAAATAAAAATAAAAATAAAATAAAGACTTATTTGGTTATATCTGTCTGTACCCATGTTTGAACAATAAGAAAGTCGCCCAATATGACCCTGTCCAAAGAAATGACAACAGAGGACGGCATTGTTGATGAGTTGTCTCAGTCAACGTATGACTCGATGGGTCGAGTTTTTGGCTTCATACAACCTCGCAATTCAGTATCGACCAGGTAAAGCAAATGCTGCTGCCGACGCTCTTCCTCGCCTTGAAATTCACTCTATCTCGCATGCTGCTGGATCTCTCAGTGTCTGGGATTGGCCTCTGTTAGTCCCTGGTTACCTTACTGATGGATCATTCCCACCAGGTACCGAACAGACCTTCTAAAAGTTGGTGTGTGGTCAAGCTGCCTTTTTCGTCGGAGGACGATGTGTTGCTGCGTTTGGTCAATGATACACCAGTGCCATTTGTCCCCTACGTCGAGCGCGCCGATCGCCTTGCTGAAATACATGCTGATCTAGGCTACTTAGGCCAAGCTAGAACGTTTGCTTTGGCCCAGAGTTGCATGTGGTGACCCACTCTTCACGCCAACATCACGTCTTTGGTTCGGGCGTGCCAACCATATATGACTATCAGCCTGCTGGCCCAACACCCCACACGGGTAATCGATCCTTAACTCCCTCGTGTAGAGAGTCGGATGGCCTAACCAAGTTGGTCACCACACTGCACACTGTTCTAGCGGCCAGATGCACAATTTCAACTTTCATATTAACCATCCCTGCCTTCTCTTTTTTTTTAACTTCTCTGCCTTCTCAGCCGATTGATTTAAAGGCCTCGAAATTCCATCACGTGCTTCGGATCTTGAGATCACGTCGGACCTAAGAAAAGTGTAACAGATTCAAGCGTCGCTATCCAATCAAGAACAGCTTCTGATCTTGTGACGGCCGGATGGTTTAGTGGTATAATTCTCGCTTAGGGTGCGAGAGGTCCCGGGTTCAATTCCCGGTTCGGCCCTCTTTTTGCCAGTTGTTCCTATGAACTGCTCCATTTTTTTGGCTTGTGACAAAGATCCTATCACCAACGGCCTCTGACGGGGTGCATGGCACCAGGTCTCACTTTTTTTTTGTTGTCTCTGTCCATGGTGGCATCCTCTTATATCAACTCAGATGGCGATTGGTGACTATTTTTTACGTTTTCCTTTATTTTATATTTATTTATCTATCAATGGATCCACTTTGAAAGTATTTCCAGAAGCTGGCGATGCTGTGTAATGTTCCGGCTCTCGAGCGCAGAGTCCAGTCTATCGTACGCTGAGGTGGCCTCACGACGGATCCTTGCGAACAGCGCCTTGTACACGATGGCGTCACGGTTGTCCTCCTCTTTGGTCGGTGCCCGGACAAAGGCCTTTTGACGCGACGACTTCTCCTGTTGGACATGGACCTCGTCCAGTCGCGCCTGATACATCTGGCTGAATCGCTCAATGGCCGCAACACTCTCGGATAGGCGGTTGAACGTGTTGAGAAGCGCGACAATCTCGGGTCGCGTCAAGACATCATCGGCCTTTCTTCCCCTGGATGTAGCAAACAGTGAAAAGAAGTTATATGTTAGTAGCCTGGCTAGTTGAATAGTCATGCAGTGACAAAAGAAAAAAAAAACATACTTGAGTGAAGCCTCGTCGTACGAGAACAGCACCTTGAGTGCGGTGCCCAGCCCCATGGTCTGGACCTTGCCCCAGAGGCGACACTTCTCGCACCCAACACAGTCCATGATCCGGGTCACGTTCCTGAAATGGTCCCGGAACTGGTTCTTGAGCTGCTTTGTCGACGAATCACGGAAAAGCAATTTCTCATCAAAGGTAGGCGGGCACTGCTTGACCAGGTCGACCAGCTCGTGGATGACGGTCATGATGTTCCGGTCCACGGCGTCGTCGCCCGTGCAGAACTCGTATCCGGCCAAGTAGTCTGAGATCTTGGTCACGGCGCGGAGCAAGACCACATAGTCAAAGTAGATGTTCTCGAGGCGCTCGGGGTGCATGCCCACACGGGAGACGAAGCAGTCCAGATTGGGGCCCCACTCGCCAGTGGTTTGGTTGAACCACTCGTCGCAGATGTGGATGGAGATGGATGCATGGAGGCCTAGAGACAGATAAAAAAATGTCTGTCAGGGACGTGATTTCTTTTTTTTTCAAAAATCGCCAGTCCGATTTGTGTCTGTGTTTGTTTGCTCATAGGGTTTCTCTTACCAGAAATTAGGCGGTAATAGACTCGTTTCTCGAGACAAGACTCCTCCTCCACGTTCTTGGCAATATCCTGGATCAGTGACTGGAGCTCACCCTTGCCCTTGGGCACCTTGGAAAAGATCTCGTTCATCTCCTTCTCACTTGGCTTAGTCTCGCGAATCGGTGCTGGCTCCGGAGGGACCAGGATGTTTTCCTCATCGTGATGGTGCTCTGGGTCCTGTTCTTGCTCCTCCAGCTTTTGGCGCTCAGCTTTACAGACCTGGCATCCGGCAGTCATTTCCTTGGAGACATCGAAGCAGTTTTCTTCGTAGATAGCCTTCCACACCATGGCGGCCGAAGGTCCTGAGTAACCTGTGAATCGCTCGGGGTTCTCCTTGAGATCCACGTACACTTCGTCTGAATAGGTTTCTGGTACGCAAAAGTCTTGATCCTTGATAACGGGTTTTGATTGGAATGAGCCAAACAACTAAGGAGTTTTTTTTTTGCAGGAACGAATACAAAGTAAAATATCAGATGGTTTGCCCGCAACAACGCCACGTTGGTGGAGAAGTGAAAAGAAAGGAGGAAGGGGTGTGCGTGAGTAAAGACAAAAACGTACTTGATTTGTGGGCATGGACACCTTGCCCAAGGTTTTGCTCTTCCATTTCTCGGGGACTTTTGATTCCTCCATTGTTTCGACGGAACAGTCTCTGTTCATACACAGGCCCGCATGATTCCAGAACGGGCATTCCTTGTAGAGATTCACCTAGTGTGAAGAATACAAACAAGATGTGCCGAGCATAAACACCCAATCGTTAGGCATGGTTGCGCGCTTCAGGGCAGGTGATGATCAAGAGAAAAAAAAGTCCAATGGACTAGTTATTACTTTGAAATATCTGAAAAACGGCATATCGACAATCTCATGGAGCTTTGACGAAAAGTCCACGTTGAGCTTGCCCACTGTCTCGTAGTGGCAGCAGGACGAGTCTCCTATCTCTCCGGAGGGCTTGAAGAACCAAAAATTGTAAACGTGTATTAGTCAACGTTGGTCCCTGATCGACCCCCTCAAGCGCAAAACGATTATTTTTCGTCATATTGCAACTTACGTTGGTGCATTGAGGAGGTGCAAACACCTCCTCATGAAGATTGAATGAATCTTGTTGATGTTGTTGCACATGGAGGCCTTGGAATTCAAGACTGCTTTCGTCATTGTAGAGCATGCCTGCCGCTAACATGGCGACTAAGACGGCTAGAATAGCCCAGAGTACTCGGGGCACCTGTGGCATTTTTTTCTGTCAAAGATGTTGCGTGGGAGAAGGGTGCCAGGTCGCAAAGGAGAAAGAAGGAGAGTCGAGTTGTCCAGAGGAGATAGTGTATTGGACTGAGGTGGAGTGAGAGGGTGGCCGGATGTTGTTGGTGTGTGTGGTGTTGTTGTGCAGGCTACTTGGGAACAAAAGACAAGAGGGAAAAGAAAGATGCGTTGGCACAAGCACCAGGAGTGAAAAAGAATATAAAAAAAAAGAGACTTCAGGGTGACTGCCCCCGATCTGGGCGTTCAAATAAAGAGCGCTGTCTCACTCGACGTGGCAGCCGCCAATTAAGCATGAACGGATTGTCCAAATGAAGCAAGTGAATATGCGAGGAGGTGCGACATGGTGTAGATTGACTGTCTTGACTATTTTATTACATGTCTCTTTTTCTCTTTCTTCTTCAAACGTCAAATAAGGCCACCCGCCCTAGAATCCAAATTGGTTCTGACCGTAGCCCATGTTCATACCGGTAGCCTGCGACTGGATCATCCCTGGTCCTGCAGTGATCATCCGGCTGTTGCCCAGTCCGCCTGGTCCCAGAATGGGGGTTTCGCTTGAGCGCTCCTTGCTCTCCTTCGATTCCCACTCGGCCTGAGCCTTCTCCAGCTTGTCGACCTTATCCACATACTCGCGTGTGAACTGGACCATGTAAGGCATGGCAAAGTCCTGGAGGCCATGGCGCCATGAAAGCTCCACAACGACATCGGGGCGAACAAGGTCGTAGCAAATGTACAAGCAAGCAGCGAAGCACTCCTTGTGGCCAGACTCGACAAAGTACTGGAGCAGCTCCTCGGCGACAGAGGTGTCCCGGGATTCGGCAGCAGTCTCCATGGCATCCTTGTAGAGGCGGTCCTGCTTGGAAAGGGTCATCGACTGTCTCCACTTCTTGTTGCGCTTGAAGAGATGTGCAGCAATACGGCGGAACTCGAGCAATTCGTGGGACTCAAGACGCTTGGCCAGGGCAATGTTATCAAAGTTGTTGTAAGTGTCCACTGACTTGCGGAGACGCTCGTAATCCTCTTCCTCGATCAACAGGTCGTGGTAGGCGTTGTTGACAGACTGGTTATCGACGGACTGGACCGAGACCAAGTACTTGTTGATAAGAGGCAAGTTGTCTGACTTTTGGAACATCTGAATGACACGGTTGTGATCAATGCGAGCGACCATCACTGCCAAGAGGTCGTTCAAGAGCATGGGCTGCTCATCCAAGTAGAAGCGGAGGGCCTTGTAGTAGATCTCGAGGTTCGACACCTTGACGACGACCTCCTTGAAGGCACCGTGCTCCCAGGCATCGGGGGAGTGCTTCATCATGGTAATGGCAGCGTTGTCATACTCGTCGTAGTGGACGTACAAGAACACAAGCTCGGTCCAGAGGTGAGCCTCCTCGCAGGAACGGATGACCTTGGGGATATTGATGCGAGACCAGAAGATCTTGAGGTGCTCCATCATGCGCTCTGGATGGTATCTAGCGTAGAGGATAGCCAACTCGGTGAACATACCCATGTGCGCGCGCTCCAAACCGAGACCAGCCTCCAAGAGCTGCATAAGCTGCTCATAGTAGCCCTGGTGCTCGTAGAGGCGAATCAACTCCTCAAGCTCCTCGGGGTGGACAACCAAGGAAAGACCGCAGACCTGGGCAAGACGGAACTCCTTGTGCTCGATACAGGCAGCGTTGACATCCTTCCAGACCTTGGTGCTGTTGGCCTTGCGGGCACCGTCGACGGCAGCCTGGTACTCGCCCAAGTGAACGAGAGTGGAGGCGAGGCGAGCCCAGTTCGAGATGCTCGAGTAGAGGAGCTTGGCGGGGCCGTACATCTTTTCTTCGTAGCAGCGGTCACCAATGGCCTGGACCTGAGCAACGTTGGGCGAGTTGAGGATCTCTTCCAAATCAGCAGTGCGGCCGGTCTTGGCGTAAGCAAAGAGAAGCTCGCTCTCGATAAAGGGCTCGCGAGATTCCTTGCGGGCCATCTGAAGGTAGCGAACCAAATCCTCGTACTTGTCGGCGCGGGAGGCAAGGCTGACAACTTCAGCAAAGTTGTTGGGGTCGTTGGCACGAATGTAGGAGTCGATAGACTCTTTGATACGGAGTCCATCCAACTGAGCCTTACCAAGACGGCTCCAGACCTCGGGGGTATCCACCTTCTCGGCATACTCGTAGGCGCGATCGATACTGCCAATGTGCTCAATCAGGACGTTGATGGCGCTAGCGTGAACCTCGTGCTTCCTGTAGATGACAAAAGCCTCCTCGAAGAGTCCGTTGCGGATAGCGTGGTCGGCAATATCGGGGGCATCAAAGTTGGTGAGGCGGTTAATGTAATCCATGACCTTGGACTTGTCGGCCTGGATGGCGGTCAAAATCAAAAGGTTCTGCAAGTTGCTGTTGTCGCTGAAGGCTGAGTTCTCCAGAATAATCTTTTCCAAGAGCTCGATCAGCTCGTTGGGCAAGTAGGCTTGCATGAAAGCCTTGACGGTGATCGACACGTCCTCGGGATCCTGGGTCTCAGGGAGAGCGGTGGCGACAACCTGGTCGATCAAGGAGCGTCTGCTGGGGTTGTCGTTGCTCAACACATGGGCCCAGAGATCGGCATCACGGCGCTTGACCAGGTAGCGAGCCTGGTGCTTGAACATCGAGTTGTTGTTGGTAATCTCGACAAGCTCAACATCGCACTGGCCTCTCTCGTAGGCAATGAAGGCCAAGTAAGGGTCGCGCTTTTCGCAGTACTTTCCGATGGTCCTGGAGTCGTAATAGGCGTTGTTCTTGAGGAAGGGCTCGGGGTTGTTGTTGCTGTCAATGTAGATCTTGGCAATGGCGTTGTACACTTCGGGATCCTGGCTTCCCTCGTTAACCTTGGTCTCCAACCAGGGCAAGAGAAGCTTGAGACGGTTGCGCTTCTCGGTCTGGTCGACAAGCTCGCCGATGGGCATGTCGCCACGAACCGACATGAGCAAGCTCTTGATGACAGACTCGTCGCAGCCAACATCCAAAAGGGCTCCAATGACGGCAGGGGTTCTAGAGGGGTTGACCTTCTGGACATAAGTCTCAATGTACTTGGAAAGGTTGTTCTGGTACAGGTAAAGGACCAAGTCGTGGACAAAGTCGAAGCGGTCGCAGACAATGATCAAGGGCAGCTGGTCGGTCAACTTGGCATCCTTGAGGAAGTTCTTCACCTTCTCGGGGTTGTAAAAGTTGCTCTCGCGGCAGATGCGCTCAACCTCCTTGATCTGGCCAGTCTTGCAGGCAGCCTCAATGTACTTGTAGATAACCTCGGGATCCTGGCTCAGGTTGACGACGGCACCGAGGTAGTGGTACAAACCCTCGAAGGTCTTGTAAGACTCAAAAAGCTCAATCAACTTGGCGGCTCCAAGTTGGTCAGAGTACTTGGTGGCAACCTGGACGACGATCTGCAGGTTTTGTCTCATGTTCACGTCGAGCATCTCACGCAAGCAAGCCAAAGACTGCTCGACCGAGAGACGACCAAAGTAGGCAATCACCCACTCGGGGTTCAACAGGTGAGTGTGGACCAAGACGCGCTTGATATCGGCATCCTCAGTGTAGTGCTCTAATGCTCTCTGGTAAAGTCCTGCCTTCTCGCACATGGTGGCGATCGAGGCACGATCATAGTGGGTGAACATTTCGTTTCCGAGGATGGCGTCGGCGACCTGAGGAGCGTGCATCAAGTTCATCTCAAGCAAGCGGGTCTGGAGGTGGGCATGCTGGGGCAGATTATCCTTGAGCGCCTCCAACAAGAAAGCAGTGGCCTGCTGGATCATGTTTTGTGACATGAAAACGTCGACAACCTTCTCCAAATCAACCAAGGGACCACCTTCGTTGTTGGCAAGAAGAGTGGCAAACTCGGTTCCATTATCGGGATCCATGCGCATGACGTGCTGGAGAAGCATGGCGTAGTCGGGCGTGTAACCGACCTTGTTGGCGTAGAGGACGATCTTGGGGTACTGCTTGGTCTCTGCAAGGCAGGCAATGACCTTGTTGGGGACCTCTGCACGCAGGTATACAGACAGAGCAAGGTTCACATCCTGGGGCTTGACAAGATCACCCAACTCCTCACTGCACTCGAGCTTGTCTTCCTTGAGCCACTTTTCCAACAACTGCTTACGGCCCTGAGCGAGGACAGGCTTGGCAAGCTCCAAGGACTCGTACTTGTTAAGCTCGCCCTTTTCCAACAAAATGCCAAAGTACTGCAAGATGGGTGACATCTGGCCAGCAGCGACAGGAACCTGCTTGAAACGCTCAATGGTCTGAGGAGTACGGAGAATGCCCTATTATTGAAAATCGGAAAAATGAAAAATTAGCAGGTCGTTTCACCAGACACCTTTTTTTTGAGTTACTGTAATGATCAAAAAGACATACCCTGGGCGAAGTTGCAGCGACCTTGGCAGCCTCACCAAAGTTTCCTGACTGGAAAAGCTGCTGGAATCTCTGAACGTAAAGTTCGTCGGCGCCGGGAAGACCATTGCGGGAAGCAACCTTGAGGGCCAGCTCGGTGTTGCCAAGGGTGTTGACGATATAGGGAACGAGGTTGGACTCGTCAACGCTGACGGAGAGGACTTGACCCTTGCGGTTGACTCCAATAACTCCTCCAGTTGCCTCGTGCTCTGCTGTGACAAAGATGGTATCACCACTGATTCTGTTCATGTAGATGCAGGTGCCGGTCTCCAGGTCATACAAGTGGACGAAGCCGAACTTTGTGACAAGGTAGATGATGCTGTATTTCTGGCTGATCTGCATGGCGACGGGGAAATCGCCACTGGCCTCTGGAGGGAAGTAGACATCAACGGCTTTCTTGGCATAAACAGGGTTGCCTTCTGCATGATCAACCTCAACAACGTGGAGCTATTAGAAGAAAAAAGGGTGGTGATAATTCAGCAAAGTGTTCTGATCATCCTGTCTGTTCTAAATCATCCTCTGGGAGGGGGTTTGCGATAACTGGATTTGTTTTGATAGCTCACCTTGGCGCCAGTTGTGGTACGGACAGCAAAGGCAAACAGCTTTGAGGGTGAGTTGGCGCCATCCAGCTTGAGCTCTGCAAACGATGCCGCGTGACCTTCTATTGGCTGACTGACGCCGCGGGCCTTGGAGTAGAGCTGCATGGCTCCAGCAACGCGACCGTTCTTCAAAATATGATGTAAAATGCGGAAAAGTCGTGTGAGTTTGTGCACGTTAGAGATACAAAATTTTATCTTTAGCTTAGAACCATCACTTTTCTTACCTGTGATGAGATACCAACGAGAACCATCCACTTCTCGTCCGAGTTGACACGGTAGTTGATGATCTGGTTACCGGTCAAGCTGGCGTGGCGGTCAAAGACCTTGACGGGCTGTGAATCGCCCTCCATGGACCAGTGGTAGACGGATGTGCCGGTGACAAGGGCCAAGGACTTTAAGGAGATCCACTTCCAGAACTCGACGTCGTCGTGCATCAGATGCGCCTTGACCTTGGTCTTCATCTCCAAGTTGAAGATCTGCAGCTGTCGTCCAGCTATCAAAGAGGCAAGCACGTATGTTTTAGCTTTTTTTTCGCTGCCAAGTGCGGATCAAGTTCGCTGCTGGGGATAACAAACATAAAATCGTTGGCTACCTTTCAGTGCGATAACTTTGCTAGCAGGGTTCATGATGGCCGAGTCGGCAGTGATAGGGCGGCGAATCACATTGGTGGGGTCAGTCAGGTCAACGATGACGACCAGGTTCTGTTCCCCGGTGGTCTCGCGAATACAGATGAACCTGTCTGATTCCAATGTGAGAGTGTTGAAGCCGATGCTCGCGGAATTAATGCCTAGACTTTGAAGCTGGTATGTGCGACGAAAGGCACAGATGAGAGTGTCAGTTGGGAGGGAAGGAGGGGTTGTTGGTAATAATAACCGCGTAATTCCCTCGCGCTCATCTATGACTATGACTTGATTTATTGTCGATGCTTCAAAGGTGTGTGTACCTGGACATGTTCTTGGAAACGAATAGGGAGTGCTTCTGCCATGGTGGATTGTGTCGTGTAAGCGCGCGATGAAGGGGGATGGAAGGGGAGGGAATGGAAGGATGATGCCAAGTCCTGGCTGGCGTGATAGAGAGGAAGGAGGGGTGGCTTTGATTGCTTTTGGGGGGGAGAGGAGGTGGTGATGGATGAGATTGAGTGAGAGGGGAAGAAAAAAGATGATGATGGAAAGAGAGAAAGGAACAGAAAGAGAAAGAAGACAGAGAGAGAGAGCAGGAAAAAAAAAGAGAAACACGACAAGGGACAGGACACCCACACACAGAGATATTATATTTGGAGTCGATGTGATGACGAGTGGGAAGGAGTTGGACAGCCCAGCCCACGATGTGCAGGCAGGCAGGGAAAGCGAAGCGTGGAGCACGCGCAGGCAATCGTGTGCACGTACAAAATGTAGCTTTGATTTCTTTGTACGTGATTCAATGACCCTCTAGTCTCTACACACATCAGATCTAAACCGTTGAAGCAAAGCCGCCTTCGACGCCTTCTTCCATAAACGAAGCATGTCCAAGGATCGATACCGCACTGGCACCTGTTGAAGAGCATAGAAGATTGGAGGTATTGTTAGCTATAAACGATGCAGTGGTTCATGTACTATACGATGGCAGCCAAAAAAAAAACCCCCCCACAACTAAACTCACCAATGATATAAAAGACTGTGCCTATTGTGGAGCTGAAAAAGAAGAGAGGCACAGCAAGACATGTCAATCCTGTCTGGAGCTGGCGGGCGGTGTAGGTGTTTTGGCCAATGACCACACCCTCTGGCGGCACCTTGGAGATGAAGTGTGTGCCGCCTACCACCACGCCAACACTTAACATCAGCATCACATTGGTGATCCTAAGAATCCAGTAAGCGGACGAAAATAAGTCAAGAAGGCTCCAGAGAAAATCAAGAAAGGGATTTCAGAGATCGATGGCCTTACACGCTGTATCCTGTGATGCCAAGGAATAGAAGGAGGTAGTTGCTTTGGAAATAATTGATGTTGTAGTTGAGTCGTGAGGTAGCATCTGCAAAACATAGAGATAGGTCATAATTAATAGCTGTAAAGAATATATGCGTGTTTCCACAACAAGAATCATAGATTCGTACTGGCGAGGCTAGTGGGCTTGGAGCAACGGTTGAGGTCAAAGAATTCGGCGAATGGTCGCAAGGATGAGAGGCGCTCCTCCCTGA
The DNA here is from genome assembly GCA_000739165.1 of Podila verticillata NRRL 6337. Classification (NCBI taxonomy): domain Eukaryota; kingdom Fungi; phylum Mortierellomycota; class Mortierellomycetes; order Mortierellales; family Mortierellaceae; genus Podila; species Podila verticillata. Next base: position 849,560 of record KN042418.1, read on the forward strand.
ATTTACGGATGTAGCCAAGTCCAATGGTGGCTGGCGAGGCACCCTCGGACGGAGGAGTGGGGAATGCACCTGAGAATGGATTGGATGTAGGAACTGGAGTATATGCCGGAGCAGCCATGTCAACTTGTGGGAATGCAAACGAGTAACGAAGGAATGAAAGAAGAGCAAGGACCAAAAAAAAAAAAAAAAAAAAAAAAGGAAATGGTACCTGGTTCCTGTCTGTGATTTTATTGCCAAGGAATCTTTTTCCTCCGTTCCATTCTATCAGTCAGTCGGTCATCTGCGTCCATTTCCGTATGCAAGGTAGGTTGCATATGCATGTGTCACTCATTGGCTGAGTACTTGATGGTCCTGGTACTCTTTGCAAGGGAGGAACAGGGTGTTTATTAAAAAGCGAGAGGTGTGTGTGTGTGTGTGTGTGTAGGTGAGAGAGATAGCGGTGCACAACGGGTGCTTGGATTGGGAACAGGGTCCTTCCTTTCTCGAGACCACCACTTTTGTTCGCCTGTCCTGTCCTGTCCTGTGTCTTCCCCCCTCCAAAACAAGGTTCGCATCAACTGGGCCACACTGATCCCACACTATGCCCCTCTGGGAAGTGCAAGTGGGCACTCCTCCACCAACCCAGCCCAGCTCGCCCCGCCTTGCTCGTCCTGCCTTTTGGACTTTCCTATTTTGCAACAACAAAAAAAACCCCAAATCGCTCCCCCCAAAATCTATTCTCTCTTTTCTTCTTTCATTCATTCATTCCATCGTAATCTCCACACTCTACTCCACTCCACCCCATCTCCACATCTCATCTCATCCCATCTCTCTTCCATACTGTTTCGCCCCATCCCTGCCTTGTATTCACGAGCACATCCTTTTGTACATTTCTTTCCTTCTTTCTCCCTGTCTATCTTCCTTCTTCCTCCTCATTGCTCCTTCTGTCCTCATCCTATTTCCTTTCGTTGTTAACAGTTCTTCATTTATTCGTTAATACTCATCTATCCTAATCAATTCACTTTCATCTGTGCACTTCATTTTTCTGGTTATTTCTTATCCCTGGCAAAGGTAAGTAGCCTGCATTTTACCAGCCTCCTTGTAGCAATCTCTCTTCGAAATCAGATTAATTACCAACGACGCGTTGATTGTCCTGAACAATGTGGCATCTTGTACAAACTAATAATTGTTTTTCGCGCCATTTTTTATTTCTACTTGACCAGTTGAATTCCGTACCTTCGTCGCCATCTTATGAACTCACCATGAACTTGCGTGATTCGACCCATCCTAATCCGTCGAACAGCACTCACACCGATGCCGGCGCAAGCGAATCAACGGATGCTATAAACAACTCCCTCGACATTGGGAGCAAGACGCTCGAGGCTGAGCCATCCACCATCGCCTCTTCGTCTTCCAACTCAACATCTCTCTTTCCAACCTCAGGAGGACCTAGCTCACTCATAGGGTCAGGGCCCAGACTTGCTTCACTGTCAGACAACCTCTCCAACGTGCGCAACTTCAAAGTTCTCTACGATCCATTCTTGGATGCCAGCAAATCAAGGAATGCTAGCCTAATTTGTCGATACCAGGATGACCTGACAGAAGAGGTAAGGAAGAATCTGACCAAGCAAATACTCGAGCGTTTGCACCAACTAATGTCAACTTTGGGGACCTCGTTATTAGGACAGGAGTGATCCCTTAGACCCCAGACGCACAGCAGCGAATTACAGCTATCTAATTTCAAAGACAAGGAAGGCTTTCAAGGGCACGCTGACCCCTGTGCGGTTTGAAGTAAGTTCGATGTGCACTTACATGGTTGGAACCCACATGCACACTAATTTGGTTTCGCATCCGTTGAAGATAAACATTAACTAACGCCTGCACTCCAAAAAACATATAGCGCGACAATAATTCCATCACCCAGCACGGCGTCTTGATCTCACACCTTGCCTTCAACACGACCACCCTGGATCTCGAAATTCTGTTTGCTGGATGTGGTGACATTCTCGACATAATTATTGAGAGGCATCCAGTTACTGGGACAGGACTTGGTTTTGGTCGCGTTGTCTTTGCGGGATCCGACGCCGAAGCAGCTGTCAAAAAGGCTGTTGACACGTTGCATAGTCGCGAAATGGAGCGAGGACCCCTCAAAGTTATCTCTGATGGAAGCGGCACAAAGTTCAGGAAGGCAAAGGCTAACGTCATGGCGCGGATAGAGGCCGCCAAAGCCAAAGCTGCCCTCGCTGCGGAGAACAACCACGATCGAGACCTTTACACAAACGAGGATGATATGGAGATCGACGACGCTTCCACGCCACCGCCTAGCAATGGGTCTTCAACCGCAACCCTCCCACCCACTACTTCAACTACATCCACACTTCCTTCCACACTGACTATCACACCTGCTCCAGGATCCACCACTACACCGTCTTCCAAAACTCGAACATCTAATACTACCACAAATCCACCAAAGCGAATCCCGATTCCTCTGCCACCCACACCCCGTGCACGAATCCCTCTTCCTGAAAAACCACCACCAGAGCTGCACCAGGTCAGAGGCAACAGACCCCAGCCACCCAAAGAGGAGGAAGATGACAGGAACAAGCTCGCTCCTATATCAACCAGACCCACACCAGGCACTATCAGGGATTGGGAGAAGGGAGAGGGCCACACCCCAACGGATCTGTATAGGATGGCACCAAAATCGCGAGATATCGACTCTTATCGCCCAGGACCTAACCCAATACTACTTTCACCAGGCATCGGCCGAGGCGACTGGATGAAGCAAGGTGTTTTACCACCAGGACCAATTCCAAGAGACGAATTCTATGATCGCCGTGGGAGTTACTTCGAGGACATGCCGTTCGAACGGTATGAAAGATACCCTGGAAGGAGACGATCTCACACGAGTCGGAGCCGTAGTCGAAGTTGGTCCAGGAGCAGAAGCAGGGAGCGTAGCTTTAGCCCAGGCTGGCCAGATTCTGTTCATCTTGGTGGTCCCAGACGACTTTCGGCCCGTGGGCGCACAGAGAAGCGGGGTACAGGATTTGAGCCAGAAGCAGGTGTAGGATGGCAACGGGACCTCGCCTGTCTAATCATCAACCGAGATTGCTTGCCGTTTCATCGCATCTCGATCGAGGATATGAAGCGCGAGTTTGACAAATTCGGACCAGAAAGAGTAAGAAACAAAATTTATACTGAAGCAGTGGAAACATTGCCATCGGTGATACTAAATCTTTCATATTTGGAATTTTAGGTTGAACGTCATGGAGAGAACTGGTACATTCGCTTTGTCTCGCTGGCGCAGGCAAGAAGATGTCACGTAGTTCTGGATCAAAAGCCTCTCCTTGGACAAAAGATTTCAATTACGTTGCACGAACCAGGCGACGACAAACTCCCACCCGAGCTTCTTCCTCGACGGGAGAGCATCAAGGAGCAACACCGCCGCCCCTCGGACTCTGGAAGGAAATCGGCTTCTTCGAACGCTTCTCGAGCCAAGACACCCTCCAAAGATGAAGCACTTGTTCGCTGGACGTCGGACCTTATCATGCGGGAGCTTTTTCAAGTGTTTCTCAAGGATCTTGGCAACCGCGTGATCGCGCCCACCATTTACGACTTTTTGAACCCTGCTACCCGAAAAGCAAAAGAGCTGGAGCGCGCCCTAGCCCCCCCAAAAAAGGAACAGGACGAGGATACCTTGACACCCTTGAACAACTTGACCGAGGACGCTTTTGAGGATGTCAAAGATGAGGAGAGCAAACCAGACAAAGTGGTTTCAAAATCTGTCAAACCTGCTAAAGAAGCCAACGGCCGGGAGTCAAAGCACAAGGAATCTGTTCTTCCATCGGACGCAATTCCAAAACTACCCTCTTTCAAGAAGCGCCAGCAAGCTGATGGTGTGGCAAGATCCGGTGCAACCAACAAGGAAAAGAAGCGCAAGCCTAGACGATCGGAGGCTCAAGGCTCCGCTTCGCGGTCCCGGTCAAGATCCCCCCGTTATCGTTCTCAATCACGCTCCCGCTCAAGACCCCATAGACCAAGAGGAAGGTCGAGCTCGCTAACAAGGATGAGATCAAGATCCCGATCGCCAGGGATGTCAGCTTCGCGCAGTAGGTCTCGTGGTCGTACCACTTCCCGATTTGTCGACTCGGGCTCCGAGCGAGAGCGAACCAAGTCGGGAAAGAAGTTTGAGCGTTCCAAGCTGTCCGGGGTCCAGTCCAGCTCGAGTCAAGATGAGGGTCCTCGGAGACTTCATAAGAAAAACAGTAAGCAACGACGCACCAAGAAGGGAGCTTCCCATAGCAAGAAGCAAACACCGCGGCTGCGCGATTACCTCAGTAGCAGTGACGACGGCCGCCGCCAAGATGATTTCCTGACCGAGTTCCATCAGCGCCAGCCCCTTGGAGACAGCAGTGATGACTATTCTGCTGACGAGGACGTACAGTTTGTGGTGGACGATGAGGAGGAAGTCGAGCAGATCGAGGGCGACGACGATGATGACGAGATTACTGATCGCGAAGGTGCCCTTGGCACAGAGGACGTAGCAAGCGCAGCAGATGATGAGGAAGGTTCCCGGCCTTCCAAACCCAACAAGCGCAAGCGTGGTGACGCTCGACGCACAAGTCAGGAGGTAGAGAAGAAAGCACCCAAGGCTGTGATGGACCCCTTCATGGATGACTCTGGATCAGACTATGAGGCTCTGGGAACCAAGGCTCGCAAGGGCAAGAAGGCAAAGAGACTCCCCATAAAGAAGTCACAGATCGACAAAGCCAAGGATGGCACACGTTCGGACGACGACCGAGATGTTGTCATGGACGAAGACATGTCGCTTGGCTTGGGCCGCCAAAGCTCCGTTGCTGAGAGGCGCGAGAGGACTCCTGAATACTCTGACTCGGTGCCTGCATCTGGATCCGATTATGACTCTTCTAGCGACTCGGACTCTTCCTACTTTGACCTCTACGAACCTTATGAGACAGACAAGGGCGCTTTGGTCATGGACCAAAAGAACAGTCTCCCAATGGACTTTAGTACCGGCGACGAGGAAGACTTCCAGTTTATGAAGCTTGCGCTCGAAATTGAGCGAAAGAGGGCCGAGGAGGAAGAGGGTCGACGTGGCGACCTTATCACAGATATCGACTCGGCAGCTTTGGCTCAGGATATGACCCGTTATGATTCGAGACCTACACCTCACCGGACAGGATCGGCACGCACGGAAGGGTTCTACAAGATTTCTGACATGGCCAAGGCCATTTACTTGCCACACCGCAACACTGCCCAGGTCAACACAGCCTCGGCCAGAATTTCCTCCCGAATGAACCGAGTCAACAACCGACGCATGCTGGTTGGCATGGCGACCGACTCGGATATAATGAAGTTCAACCAGCTCAAGGTCCGCAAGAAGCAACTCCGGTTTGCCAAGTCGCCCATCCACGACTGGGGCCTGTTTGCGATGGAGAAAGTGGACGCGAACGACATGGTGATTGAGTACATTGGCGAGGTGATCCGACAAAAGGTTGCAGACCATCGCGAGAAGCGGTACGAGCGCATGGGCATTGGATCGAGCTACCTGTTCCGAGTCGATGATGACACTGTGATCGATGCCACCAAGATGGGCAACATTGCTCGATTTATCAACCATTGCTGCACAGTAAGTTTCCTTTTTTTCTTCCCGTTCCTGTGTTTTTGAGCCGCATTTCGGTATGACATTGACATCCACAAGCTAACCACTTTTTACACTCCCATGTCACCAGCCCAATTGTAACGCCAAGATTATCACGGTCGACGGGCAGAAAAAGATTGTCATCTACGCGAAGCGCGATATTGAGGAAGGAGAAGAGATTACTTATGATTACAAGTTCCCGATCGAGGCGGACAAAATCCCTTGTCTGTGTGGATCCCGCGGCTGCCGAGGCACCCTGAACTAAAAGGGAAAGCCAACTGTGATATCACTTTCAAAATAAAAGCCTTTGTAGAGCAACCTTTTTTTTTTAATTCTTTTTTATGTGTGTATGTGTGTGTGTGTATGTATGTGTGTGTTTAGGGGCTGAAACCAAAGATGCGCAAGTTGCCAGCCATGACAGAGCCACGGCCAGGGACCATATCTGTCTCATCGCCTGCGTAGGCAAGCAAGTACTTGCTTGGATGCCAGGCCACCGTGTTCATGGCCGCAAAGCAGTCGATTTTGTGGACAGATTCACCCGTTTCGACCAGCGACTAATCACAAAGGGGGTGGTTGAAGGGGAGAAGCAAAAGTGTTTGGTCAGGCAAAACATCATCCAAAAGTTGTGGGATCATGGAACCATAGTCAATGATACTTACAATATCAATGGACAAGTCTTCCGAGGCAGACACCAAGAACTGGCCGTCGAAACTGAAGCTTATCGTCCTGATGGGCCAGCTATAGGAGGTATCACGATAATAAAAAAAAAAGAAGTTAGTAGCTCGTTTCATATATGCTGTCGAAGTATCTCCTTGTATTTGAGAGGTCGCCGTAATTCACTTACTCCAGCACACCGAACGAGCGAACGTTGTGGAACTCTTCCATGTCCCACAAGTTGACCAAAGCATCCGCACTTCCTGTTGCCAAATATCTACACATAGCCAGGGAGCACGCGTCGTTAGAATATTAGGCCCTTATTCCCGATGCTATCAATCGACAACCAAGTTTTCTTTACCTTCCTCTGGGATCAAACTCCAGACAATAGCAGTTGGAGGTGTGGGCTTCCATGGTATGGATCTCGTTCATCGATGGGTACTCGAGCACTTTGATGTGTCCCTGTCCAGTGGTGAGGAAGAACAGGTTGCCCTGGGGGTTCCAGCCTATTTCGTTTACCTCCACTCTGAACTGTGTCTTCTTTGCGATCTGAAATGTCCTTGTGTCGATAATGCTGATCACGTCCTCCTAAAAATTGGAAGGAAAGGTATTGTTTTTTTTTGGTGCGCAAGAAATACAACAGATATATGTTAGTATTCATCCTGTGCCATCGTTGGTCTACTGATAGATAAGCACATATCTGAAGACTCTACCTTGTTTCCAACGGCAATGTTTTGACCATCGGGACTCCAGCTGATGTTGATATTTTGTCCGCCCGTATCAATCGTGTGGATGCTCTTCCCGGCTTTTTGATGTCAAAAACAGATATTATAGAACCAAAAAAGAAAACGAGAAGCATGTCAGTCCTCGGTTTTCTTTCTCTTGGCACCGCGTCGAGATAAAAAAATATGGCGAGAGGCATACACCGAGCATCCCAGATCCTGACTGTCCTGTCACAACTCGCCGTCGCCAAGTGATCTGGATGTGTGGGGTCCCATCGCAGCTGGTCTACGCTGTCTGTGTGTCCTCTCAGTTCCTGTGAGTGTCTTGGATCCGACTATGTATTTTTTTGTTGTTGTTGTTGTTGTTTTTTGGTCATGTTAGGGTAAGAGGAGTTAGTCTCCACGTGAAAATATGTAGTATCTCCTTGCTCACAAGTTGTGTCTTACCGTTCTTTCTGGCGTCCAGATTCGCGCTGTCTTGTCCACAGACCCCGACGCCAGTCTGCGTCCGTCACTGTTCCAGCCAACAGTATGAACACTAGCCTTGTGTGCCTTGTACTCGCGAGTTTTGAGCGAAGGGAATCCAGCGATTGTCTAAATTGGAGGGTGTGTGGTCGGAGCAATTTGTGCATGTGAGATGGCGTTTTCTTAACGTTTTTCAGTAGGCGGCTCAGAAGAACTGTTGGAAATATGATTCTGTACGGGTACCTTCTCGAGTTGTTGTGGCCGTTGAAACTGCATCCTTTGTTGTAATGGTCTGTGTGTTTGAGGGTGATCAGTGAAGGAGGGTGTGCCTGACTGAAGTAAAAAGAGAAGAAAACGTGACTTGCAAATTGGTAAGACAGAGGCAGACAGCGGACAGGAACAAGAAGAGACCCTTGCTTTTTTTTTTTTTTTTTTTTTTTTTTTTCAGGAACATCGTCGCATATCGCGCTTTGTTCTCTTTCTCTGCGTACTGTACTAAAAAATGTTTATTTGTGGGCGTGGTGGGCATGTGTGTGTGTGCATGTTTGTGTGTGTATTAGTAGCCCAACATGTCATGTCGGTGGGCGGAAGAAAGTTGCAGATCGACTGTGGAATTGCTGGACAGTGGAGACATGACTCGAGTCGAGTATCAACATTAAAGGAAGGAAAGTGGCGAATCGCGATATCGATAACATGCCTGTCTGTCTGTCAAAAAGCTATTTGTGCGCACCGACACACCCAACACTGTACACAATTACACGCCAAGGGAGTTCCAGTCCCATGGATCTTTTGTACGATAAAAATAGGCACGGCGGGGTGAAGGTGGGATGAAGATGGATGGATGGGTGACCTTTTTTTGCTTTGAGTCTGAGAGTCAGCGAGTCTGAGAGTAGAGTCAGCAAAGAAAAAGACAATGACAAAGACACAGCGTGGCATTCCTATGTCTTTCTCTCTCTCTCTCTCTCTCTCTCTCTCTCTTTCTTGTCTTCACACTTGTTGCTGTCCTTTCCACTCTTCAACACCTCACTCTTCTCATTTCGCCCAGTCATTCACTCCCACTCGCCTACACACTCTCTCACTCACTTGATCCTTCCCATCCCTTCCACCCTTCCTTGTAACAACAACCAACCATTGCCAACCATTGACAAAAGTACGCCATCAAATCCACTCTACACACTTACTTGTGGTCTATTATCGATGCTCCATGCTCCATACTTCATTCACAAGCACATGTCTGGCCATGTCGCCTCCAATTAGACTCTCTCCTTGTTGGCAGTTCCATGTTCCCTCCTTCCCTTCCCTTCACCATTCGCATATCCGCTTCTTCAACACCCGACCAATGCTCTTCCTTCGACATGCTCACTCTGATCAACCTTGAGATTGTCCAGAAACTCTGATATATAAAAAAAAAGGCACAGAGCCATAGAGCCACAGAGCCCCCCCCTCCCCCCTATCAACTTCTGTTACCCACCGACCCCTACTCTAACGCCCACTCCCCCCTTTACTTCGTGCCACCTCGACCATACCTCGTACCTGACACACACAACGTACCCCATACCTCATTCTCTCATTCATCATGCATTCCAAGCTCGATCATGGATCTGATCGTATCCCTTTCCCCTGATCACTTTGTTTCTTCCTTTTTGTCTCCAACCTTACCTTGAGGGTGGATAGTCAATAGGTTTTTCTTTTCTTTTCTTTTCATCTTTTTGGTTATATTGTTTGTTATCGGGACACAACACTCCGCACACAACACACCGCACACACACACCCCACTTAGACTTATACTCGCCTTTTGATTCATTCCAATGTTCGGATGGGAACACACACACACACACACACACACACACACCATCATACACTCTCAATGGCACCACAGCCTTTGTGTATCTATGAATGTGTGCACTATTACGTTTTTTGTTGCGCTCTCAACCAAACGTTTCAGGATGGCATCCGTTTTATTTTCCTTTTGGTTGTGATATATTAGATGGATCTTTTAGGCACAATCGTGGATATGGGTCGGTGTACAACACAATGGTGTATGTGTATGTGTGTGTGAGCTGTGGTTTTTCTCCTTCTTGGGTTTCTTTTCTTTCCATACATCATATCTCACATCTCATATTATATCCGATCACACGAGCTGGGCTGCAACGGTACCTCGGTTCTCAATCCCCAGCTCATCTTTTCGAATCAAAGGCGCATATTCATATGCAAGGCAGAAAAAAAAAAAGGCCTTGCAGACAACACGACAGACGTACTAATCATAGCCCATCTCATCACTCCTTGCTTCTCCTTCTTTCACCGCCACCTACTCCCACCCATTATAACATAGTAGTCTTGGCACTCCAAAACAACACCACGGAGGAAGGAACACCATAGCCATTTCTGTTTCTTTGACAGGAACGAACGACCAAAAAATCTTAAGGAGAGAGAACAAGAAAGAGAGATAGAAACAAAAAAGAATGGTAAAGTCAAGGATGACTTTTCACAAAACATGGTCTCTGGCCATTTGGGCCGTGTTCAGCATTTGTATGAAGTCTGCGTCAGCAGCCTGTTCGCCTTGCGACCAGGTCGCAACTCTTCTCAAGCCTTGCAACACCACACTCGCCATCTTGACCTGGCCAGGCGAAGTGGTATATCAGTAAGTATAATAACCCAAACAAATATTCTTGGCTGCGTACAAGTACCAACAAAAGCCACAAGTGTTGTCGAACTGCAAAAACTCACCTAGTCCCATTGTTCCTAAATAGACCAACCGAACTCCAGGCACCTTGCGCGTGCAACGACAATTACTACGGACAGGTAAGATACAATGTTTTTGGTTATCATCGGTGCTCGAACCCGGATACTCATGCTCCGCATTCCTTTATGATCCACACATTTGTTCCTCCATAGATCACGGATTGTCTTAAATGCGAGTCGTCCTCGTCTGCCAAGTACTCTGTAAAAGCACAGACAGACTATGAGCTGGTCTGCACATCATTCCACCAGGCATGGAAGTCCATCAACGTTTTTCCAACCTCTACCACCGCTTCCACCTCCACAAGCTCCTCTGGAACTACTCCCTCGGACAGCGCCACCTCTGGCGAACAAACTAGCAACCCGCTTTCATCGGGTGCTCTGGCAGGAATGTAAGTGCTCTCTTCATCCATCTCGACATGAGTAAACAGGCGAGTAGACAACGCTTTTAACACGGTCTATCACCTTTAAACTGATTATTAGTATTGTGTCGGCCATTGCCCTTATTGTAGCCCTCTCGGTGGCCGCATATGTCTATGGAAGGAGGCGGCGCGAACGGACCCTGGACAAGGACGATTACAAGTACAGCGATGAGCGCGATTCTTACATGGAAGTGGCCCTGCCCCAATACAATAATGGCATGCAACCCATTCTGCCTCCCATCTCCAAAGTCTCGTAAGTGTATACGCGTGTCTGGAACCAGTGTTTTTTTTTGTTCATTTTTTATGTCCGGATATCTAACTTGGTAGTATGTTACTTTCACACTAGCAACCTGCGCGTCATGAACCCTGATAGCGACGACGAAGCGCCTTCAAATCCGCCCCAGATGTCTCAGCAGCAGGCTACTCCAAGCTTCGAAGTCAACCGAGGTTCTGCAGGCTGGCGCCGAGGCAGCTTTGCCGACGATTGATCCTTTGTAAATATCTTTTTTTTTTCTATATATTTTGGCCGTGTATTCATTTTTAAAAAAAAGTTCATAGATCCCGGAACAAATTTATCCATTTTCAATTGCGAGAACGAATTATGCATTTGTGAACTTACTCGGGCCACATCAAACAGCAAGACAGAAGGAAAAAATCAAACGATCCGATCGCGCATTGCTGTTCCTTTTTTTTTTTTTTTTTTTTTTTTTTTTTTTCAACACGTTATGATGTGTTCAGTTGCCGTCCTTTTACTTTCATGCGACAATAAAGAAGCATCATCAACAACAATAAACAACATCATACTGGGCATGGTAACTTCGGCTTAGGGATGTCGTCGGGTGAATAAAACTCTGTTTCAGTTATTTAGTTTGGATCCGCGGTTCACAACATGGGCAAAAGCCATCAGAAGCTGGCTGGTCGAAGCACGTTTGTCTCTATAGTCGATGGCTAGCGTTGCTCCCTCAGCGTCGTTAGTCTTTTGAACGAGTTGGCAAAGTGAATGCCTGAGCATGCGAATGGAGGGGAGGGATGTAGAGGGTGTGTGCCCGTGGGGAGTGGACGAACATATGAAAGTCTTGTTCTTTTGGACGTGGGGACAAGACGAGGAAAGCAGATGGCCCGGCCCAGTCACCTTTCCTCACCTCTCCCATCCTCGGCTGTCACTTGGTCGCTCCTATTTCCCCATCTGAGTTGCATAAAAAGGGCTGCCACACTGATCCCTCTCCCTCTGTTTTTCTTTCACACACTCACACACACACGCTTCTCATTCTCTCTTCATCCATCCATCACTTCTTCCCTATTAAACCATTTTTTTTGTGTTTCTTTTTCTTCACGCATTCATTCTCTCCAACTTCACGCACAAGCCAAACAATCCTCATAAACTATAATGGCTGAACTCCGCTTCGATGGACGTGTTGTAATCGTGACCGGCGCCGGCGGTGGCCTCGGACGGTCCCACGCCCTGTCCTTTGGTGCCCGGGGCGCCTCCGTGGTCGTCAACGACCTGGGCGGCTCTCACACAGGCGAGGGTGCATCGACCCGCGCAGCCGACGTGGTGGTGGAAGAGATCCGAGCCGCCGGCGGCAAGGCCGTGGCCAACTACAACTCGGTCCTGGATGGCGACAAGATTGTGGAGACGGCGATGAAGGCCTTTGGCCGGGTGGACATTGTGATCAACAACGCTGGCATTCTCAAGGACGTGTCCTTTGCCCGCATGACCGACGCTCAGTGGGACGCCATTTTTGCGGTCCATGTGAATGGAGCATACAAGGTTCTCAAGGCGGCCTGGCCCATCTTCAGGAAGCAGAAGTATGGCCGTATCATCAACACCAGTAAGTTGTTTATTGCTTGTATTGAGGGGGGGGGGGAAGAGTGCTTCGTGCGTGAAAGTTAAGGAGAAGGTGTGGGGCATGAAGGTTTACTTCGTTAATATCGGCTCAAATAGAACACTTTGATGTTTGTGTTCTTTGTGTTCTTTGGAAGAGGGGACGGGAGGGGAATAATGCACACAAACAAGTGGACTCTAACAAATCACACGCTGTTCTTGTTCCTCAATAGCATCGGCTGCCGGTATCTACGGAAACTTTGGTAAGGACCTACCTCGCGAGGATATGGAGCGGAAAAATATCATATTACTTCGCAAGCAGCTTTCCTTCACTTGTATTCCCACACCAGCCATGACATCATCGACATTCGCCTAATGATAATCCCATGCGATCTCACATATCCATTGTAGGCCAGGCCAACTACTCTGCTGCCAAGATCGCCCTGGTCGGTTTGACATCCACCTTGGCTCTCGAGGGCAAGAAGGACAACATCTACTGCAACGTCATTGCTCCCATGGCCGCATCCCGCATGACCGAGACTGTTTTGCCCCCAGACATGCTCCAGTCGCTCAAGCCCGAGATGGTCACCCCCTTGGTTGAGTACCTTTGCCATGAGAGCTCAACCGAGAACGGTAGCATCTTCGAAGTTGGCGCCGGATATGTTGGCAAGCTCCGCTGGGAGCGTACTGGAGGCCACGGCTTCCCCAACAACAAGACACTCTTGCCCGAGCACATTCAGGAAAAGTGGGCCAAGATTACGGACTTTGAGGACGGCCGCGCCACGCACCCCACCTCCACTCAAGAGTCCATGGAGGGAATCATGGCCAACTTTGAGAACATTGCCGCTCCTGATGTTCCCCGCCCCAGGGTTGTCTCGGAAGATGGCAAGGTCGATGTCGAGGCTGCCAAGTCGTTGAGCTTTGGTACCGAGAGCTTTGAGTATGTTGAGCGCGATGTCATTCTGTACAACCTGGGCATTGGCGCCAAGCGCACCGATCTCCACCTTGTCTACGAGAACAGCGACAGCTTCACTGCCGTCCCCACCTTTGGCGTCATCCCCTCGTTCGCTGCCATGAACGCCGTTCCCTTTGGCGAGATCCTGCCCTCGTTCAACCCCATGATGCTTCTCCACGGCGAGCAGTACCTCGAGATCATCAAGCCCTTCCCCAGCCACGGCAAGCTGATCTCGACCCCTTATGTTGTTGACATCCTCGACAAGGGAAAGGGCTGTGTTGCTACCATTGGAGTCAAAACTACCGACGAGAACGGCGATGACATCTGCATCAACGAGTTCACCATGTTCATCCGTGGCGCCGGCAACTTTGGAGGCAAGAAGGAGGGCGCAGATCGCGGTGCTGCCACTGCTGTCAACCAGATCCCCAAGCGCAAGCCCGACCATGTGGTCCAAGAAAAGACTGGCGAGGACCAGGCAGCCCTGTACCGTCTCTCTGGCGACTGGAACCCTCTGCACATTGACCCAGACATGGCTGCTGTCGGTGGCTTTGACGTCCCCATTCTCCACGGCTTGTGCTCATTCGGTATCGCTGGCAAGCACATCTTCAACACTTACTGCAAGAACGATGCGCGTAGCTTCAAGAACATCAAGGTCCGCTTCGCCAAGACGGTCAACCCTGGCGAGACGCTCGAGACGTCGATGTGGCGTGAGGGCAACAAAGTCCTCTTCCAGGTCCGTGTCGTTGAGCGTGATGCCATTGTCATCTCCAACGCCGCTGTTGAGCTCCAGGGCGATGCGTTGACAGACTCTGCTAGTGCCCCCGTCGCTGCCCCTGCTTCTGGTGGTGCCTTCAAGTCCGATGCTGTCTTTGATCAGATCAAGGCCGGTATTGCGGCCATGTCCGCGGCCGACCGTCAGGCTCTGATCAAAAAGACCAAGGGAGTCTTCCAGTTCGAGATCACCAACGAGGCTGGTCAGACCAACACATACCATGTGGATCTCAAGAACGGCGAGGGATCAATTGGCGCTGGCGCAGCCTCTGGCAAGCCCGATGTGGTGATCTCTGTCAAGGACGACGTCTTTGTCGAGTTGGCCTCTGGAAAGGCCAACGCACAAAAGCTGTTCATGTCTGGTGCAATTAAGGTCAAGGGCCAGGTCATGCTCGCCACCAAGCTCGGCGATGTCCTCAAGACTAACAAGTCGAAGTTGTAAAAAAAAACACCACAAAGTTTGTGTGTTATGTGAATAAAAAAATGTCCGTTCTTTCAATGTATTTTCTTTTTAGTGGCAAAAGTTCGTGGTTGTGACTGAAGGCAAAGATGATCCTGGTTTTTCGACTTTTTTTTTTTTTTTTTCATTCTTTTCCATGCTTTGCATGACCCTGGTCCAATCCTGACATGAACATGGACTTCAACATCCCCATGCCAAAGCCTGTATTACAGAGTAAGGAGCTCATTATGATGACGCACTTTCATTCAACATCAAGACATGAAAACCGATTGTCTTCTAACCAAAAAGTCTATTTCTTATTTTTCGCTTGACGCTTGACCAGTCGAGGCTCGGCTCTCGCCACAGTGTTCCACCTCTTACCTCCAGATGCGTGAGCGGATTCACTTCTTTCTGACCAGCACCAAGGTCTCCCTGGTCTGCTTCCAGCTGGTCTCCGGGATCGCCGAGGCGCAGGACGAGCTCGTGCGCACCTTTGTCGAGCACATCTGGGTCGCCGAACGCTCGGGCTCCCTCACCCCTCCTCCTCTTCAGCCACTGGAGAAAAACGACCTGGGCATGTTCTCAGGGAAACCCGTTTCGTCGTCTTCAATCACACCCATGGCCACACAGATCTGTGATATCAACAGTGTGGAGCTCTCGATCCATGTGTACCAGCTTAACGACGAGGGCGTCACTGAGGAGTTTGACTATGAAAGAAGCGGTCAAGACGAGCCGGCGATGATGGCCCATCACTGGGTGCTGCCCTGCCGGGAATTCGAGGGTATCTGGGATAAGTAAGACCACACATACACACACAAACCCACACACACTTTTTTGAGTATTCGTGAAGCGGGGGAGTGGAATGAACGGATGAGACTATGTCTAAACACAAGAGCACCTTTTTTTTTTTTTTTTTTTTTTCTTTTGCAGCTTGATTTTCGATGATCAGGTCCAGATCAAGTTGCTCGAGTATGTCTACACCACATTCTTGTTCTCGGACAAGAATGTCAATCCTGACCTCGTCTCTTGGAACAGGTAGAAAATAACACAACTTTCTGATAGTGATTCTTGGTGTCCCACAAGCTTAATCCAATAAACACGATTGACACACTCTTTTTTTTTTTTGGGTGGCACGATGGATAGAGTGGTGCTTCTGCATGGTCCCCCAGGTACCGGCAAGACCTCATTATGCAAAGGACTGGCGCAGAAGCTGTCGGTGCGACTCTCTGGAAGGTATGTATTCAGGCAGTTGGACTTTTTTCTTTGCCACATGGTCAATGAAGGCCTTTTTTTTGGTGATACATTTTTCTAATAACTTTAAGGAAATATATCTCTGTGATTAGATATCGCCACGGTAAACTACTCGAGATCAATAGCCATAGCTTATTCAGCAAGTGGTTCTCGGAGAGTGGCAAGATGGTCCAGAAATTGTTCAACGAGATCTGGTCCATGGTTGATGACCCCGATGTCTTTGTGTGCCTGTTGATCGGTAAGCAGATGCACTTCTGACTCGCGTTTTGAAGGGCTCAAAGTAGGTCCATTTTCGTCCTATGATGCAGCAAATTAACACCTCACTATCATTCATTTAGATGAGGTCGAGAGTCTTGCAGCTGCAAGGAAAGCAGCTCTGTCGGGCACTGAGCCGTCCGATTCTATCCGTGTCGTGAACGCGCTGCTTACCCAGATCGATCGTCTCAAGCAAAAGCGAAACGTGCTGATCCTGACCACCTCGAACATAACAGAGGCCATCGGTAAGCAAAAATACTCTTGAATATGGCACTAGGTAATGAAAGACATGCGTATGTAGACCAACGCGTTATGTTATGACTACTGTTCAAACAATTAGATATTGCATTTGTGGATCGAGCAGATATCAAGATGTATATCGGCCTTCCATCAGCCAATGCAATCTACAGCATGTTCAAAGCAAGTCTGGATGAACTCCAGCGAGCAGGCATCATCCAACCCAAGGTATGTTTTTTTTAGTCTCTTCTCTACCAAAGTGATATAAATACAATGTTGGTGTTTTGACTCATGCCCTTTTCTTTTTATAAACAGGTGTCCTTGATGGACTACCGGAGGCTTCAGCTGCACCAACAGTTTGTCAATGGTGCTAATGGATCCTCGCCTGCTTCCGATAGTGAAATAGCGTCCACGCATCTGTACCGGATAGCCCAGGCAGCAGTAGGTCTGAGTGGCAGGAGCATTCGCCGGCTCCCGTTTCTGGCACACGCAGGATTTGTGCAAGCACCTTTTGCAGACATGGTGCGATATCTGTATGCTTTACACCTGGCGGTTCAGCAGGAGCAACATACCCGGCAGCAATTTAATCAACAATAAGGAATTTTTTTTCTTTTTTTCTTTTTATGAAATAAGAAGAGGTGTCACTTGCATATGAAACTCAACGTGGCATCAGGAGCACACATCAAGCGATTAAAGCAAGGGTTTTATGCTCTCGGCATGTAGAAAGTTCTCACTTGAATGGACCAGGACGGTCGTCAAGCGGAAGTGTTAAATGCCCTAGGTTTCCGGCAAGAGGCACAAAAACTGTGCCACACCGGCATACCCAAAGCACAACTTCGAAAAGCGTGCTAAGGAAAAAAAAAAATTCCTGCGCCGGCGATTCAACAAAAGGGGGGTCGTGGAGGGGGACTGCGTAAAGTGGGGGTGGTTGCTGTGGCCCGATTTTCCTCATGGGGACTGGGGAGAAACCAAAAAAAAACTGTTCGTACTCAGAAGGTATGTGATTTTTGTTCTGACTGCCTTTTTTTTATATATATTTTATTCTCAAGACCCACCCAGAGCACACCACAGGGCCGCGAAACCCCTGAACAAAGTCGGCGAAAAAGACACAAAAGAATTCTGACTGGCGCTGGCGCCTTTGTGCCCCGGCGGTACATACGACCCATTCCCAGTCTCGGCACACAGGTTCGTGTACTCCTTCAGCGACGTTGTCACATTCTGCAGCACGAGCTCCTGCAAGAAGTTGTTGTTTGCCTGGCTGGACAGCTTGAAGCATGTCAGACAGGATTCGAGGCCGAGCACCCCTTGGTCGGGACAGATGCATTGCAAGAACGGCATGACCACCGTAATGTTTGCACTGGCGTCTGGTGATCTGGGCTGGTCCAGTCCGCGAACAAAGGCTTTATCGTCCGCACTGGTTTGTGGAGGCAGCTGAGGAAGGGTAGCCAAGGTCCAATTCGCGATCTGATTGCACTCGACTAACTTTGGGTAGTGGACTTGACATTGTTGGCAGGATGCGGATGTGGGTGGGAAGATGGGATTTCCTGTACTAGATGTTGTTGTCACTGTTGTTGATGCTGTTGCTGTCGACACTGTATCGAGAGAGGTGACATCATCATCGTGACTGGAATGGTGTTTGGCCTCTGGGCCTGCTATATCCTTAATCCCGTCATTGGCATCCGAATCACGATTGCCGAGTGGTATTGTAGCCTTGAAGTCGTTGGCATGCATATTTATTGTGTTATGAGGGCCAAAGGCATCCAGGAGGAAAGGTGTCTCGGCAACTGTGGGATAGATCAACAACAACATGGGCACAAGGAGAAGGAGCATCTTTGTTGTTGACCATGGTGCCTTGCAGATGCGCCAATGCCTTGTCAACGTGTGCATGCTTTTGGTCATTCTGAGAAGGAAGAGAAGCGGGAAAGAAGAGGAAGAAATAAGCGAAAGCGAGGGAGATAATAAGAAAGATGAAGAATGAACAAAAAAGTGAGGAGACGGAAAGCCAGGTCTCTAATACAAGGTTAGAAAAAAAAACGAGGGACCCTTTCAAGAGTTTCGTAATGGAGCACACGACAAAAAGGTCTCCCCTTGTGTCCCTTGGCTTTCTATGTGCCTATTCTTTACGCCTCTCCCACCATCTTGTTCCAAGTCCCACCATTTTGTTTCCCCTTGGGCTGGACTCCTAGACTAAAAGCTCAGGTTCATTCTAGTTGTGTAGGCTAGAAAGCACACACATCATATCGATAAGTAGGAAATCGACTTCGCCCACAACACGCCCGAATGACAAAAGACAATGCTTGGTAGTACCAAAAAGAAAAAAAACATTTCTTGAGATATGATGTGTATTTCGTGTGCTTGTTTTGCGATCAAACGAGGGGTGGTTCGAAGATTTATTCTGGAAGAACAGACATTTACTTCTTGTTGGTAAGAATACTAGAAAGAGGAAGCGGAAAAAAAAACAGATGAGTTTCGGCATTCTTTTCTCTCAGAATACAAGTCAAGCTTGGCATCCACCAAGTCGAATATTGTGCTTACCCATCGTAACGCTGCTTGAACCAGTTCATGGTCTCCTCCTTGTTGACACGGTGGTTGGCACCAACCTTGGCAACACAGCGGCGACGCTTGGTGATGCGGTTACCGGGGCGGTTCATGCAGACGAAGAAGTCCATCTAATAGGTTGTATTGTAAAAAAGGGTTGTTTCCTTAGTCCTGCTATTTCGAAATATCGTTTGTGCAATCGAATGCTTTTCCAAAGTTGGTGTCTTTGTATCCTTCAAGCCATTATTCTTCCTGATATTTTTTTTTTTTTTTTGGTTCCTCTGAATGTCAACTTACACCGTAAATACTAAAGAGAAGAAAGCACAAATAATGTCGTTAGCAAGCGAGTCAAGTACAAAAACGCGCCACAAAAAGCAAAACGTATATAAAGATAGAAGACTTACCCGATGGAGGGATCGTACTTGATACCCAAGTCAATGTGCTCCTGGATACCGAAGCCGAAGTTGCCGGTCTCGGAGAAGTTAGACTTCTTGAGCTCGTACTCCTTGACCTTGAGGCCGCGCTCCAAGATCTCCTCGGCCTTGGGGCCGCGGACAGTGACGTGGACAGCGATCTTCTCGTTACGGCGGATACCGAAGGTACGGACGGTGTAGCGGGCCTTGGAGTAGACGGGGGTCTGACCGGTCAACTGCTCCAACACCTTGGCGGCACGGGTCAGTCTGTCACCAGACTCACCAACGCAAATGTTGAGAACAAGCTTCTCAAGACGCAACTCGCGCATGGAGTTGGTGGACTTTTGGGTCTGGTCTTCAGCGGACTAAAAAAGATAATAGAAAGAGCCGGGAAGGTCGTGTTATTATGTGTTGCTTAATCCTTGTTGATGTGTAGGTGATAGGGGGGAGTCGCCCAAGTGTTATCTGAAAGTTTGCTGTGTCTCCTGTCCCGTCCTATCCCCTAATCGCTTGTGGGCATCACAGAACAGTTGCGATGCAAACTTGTCTGGTCCATGCGGCGTTTCTGGGCAGATTTCCTGTTTCCTTTGATGTTTCCCATGGACAGACAGACTTGAGGTGAGATGGTTTATCTATCTTTTCTCTGTCTCCCGTCCACAAGCACAGACAGCCTTGTTGTCAAGTGGCTCGACGACTTTATGCGTGCGATGCTGACTGCCGTTCTGACACTAGGTCGCAATTTGGCGATAGTTTCGCCATGCATCGAAGGCTGATGCACAGGTCTCCCTGCTCTGATGGTGGACATCCTGTGTTGACGGACTGATTGCTATAGATTCCGTCTCCTGTGATGCTTCTTGCTGCTAGACGATAGATTGCGGCCTCCTCGCAAACGGACAGCACAAGGACCGATTAACATGTATGAAATCAGCCTCATTGCGTCCCATGCCATCTTTTTTGACATGGATTCCCCATGAAGTATTCTCTGAGCTCCAGAGTCCTTCTTTTTGGTTGCTTAGGTTGCCGATGGTGCTCCCGTCCTGATTGTGATATCGCTGTATGGTGCTGGTAACGGATGTTGCGATGGATTGATGGGTCTCATCCACCATGACACATCCAACCATGGATGTAAACGCCCTTGTTCACTCCACTTGCCATTTTGGGAGAGCTGATTGTGCAAAAGAAGGATTTTGAATTGCTGCCCTTCAACTGATTGAATAATTGCGAACGTGGCTTGGGTAAAATTAAGGTTTAGTTTGGGGGGAGGGGAATAACGAGTTCTGGTCTACACGACAATAGTGAATTTTAGTTAGGCCTGGCGCCTAGAGTCGACAAAGGCGTCCCACTCGGCATCCTCTTGATCCTTGGTCATCCACTGGACACCACTGGTGCCAACACGGGCTAGACGGCCAAAGACGCGGATGCGAAAGATCTCGCCCTTGGCCTTGGGCAACAAGCGGTCGCGAATGCCTGTGCCAACAAACATAATGAAAATGAAGCCTACACAAGCCACACCCAGGATCCAGCGCAAGTTGGCCGAATACACGTAAGGGTCCTTGGTCGTGTATCCAGTCACCAACAAGTGGTTGTAAATCTCTGTGAAGAGCAATCCACCGCCGACACCGGCCAGCGACCAGGCAGTGAGGATAATGCCGTGCATGGCACCAATGTTGGATGGTCCAAACATGTCGCACAAGAAGGCGGGGATACAGCCGAAACCACCACCGTAGCACGCAGTCAAGATCCAGATCACGAGCAAGAAGGCCCAGTAGACACGCTTCTCCATGATGGTGGGCAGCGAGGCCAGAATGATCACCTGAGACATCAACATGACAAAGAACGAGTTCTTGCGGCCCAGGCGGTCCGACACGGTCGAGAAAAAGAGACGGCCACCCAAGTTGAATCCTCCGTTGATGGCCACAATGGTGGCGGCAGTGGCACCATCCTTACCAAAGATATCAGTGATAATGTTCGCGAGGCGAGACAGGAAGACAAGACCGGCGATCGAGTTGCCAAAGAACATGATGTACATAAGTCTGTACTCGGTTGAGAAGATAGCGTCACTCAGAGCCATGGTGACACCGGGGTCCTTGAGGTCCTGGACAGCCTTCTCGGATGGGAGGGCCTCTGCCTCGCCGGCGGTGAGGACCTTGTTACGGTACATATCCATGCCGTTGATCTGAAAACCAGGTGGGGGCACACGGAAGACAAGAGCACAGAACAACATGGCGACAAAGTAGCAGCAGCCTAGGACCACAAAGGTCAAGGGAAGACCCACAGCGGCGGTCAAGGGCTGAGGGATCTTGGCCAGGATGATGGATCCGGCACCAAATCCACAGACGGCGAAACCAGCAGCGAGTCCACGGCGGTCAGGGAACCATTTCTGGAGGGCAGAGACGGGGGAAATGTAACAGAGACCCAGGCCGGCACCACCCAGCACACCATAGCCAAAATATAGCAGAGCGATGATCTGGAAAGCAAAAAAAAAAAAAAAATTGGAGGTGAGTTTGTTGCAAGAAGGTTTATCTCGTTTGTGGTGCTTAGTCGGTGGTACAATATGCTGCTATATACCTTAGTATAAATGCCAATGGCAGCGATCATGTTACCCAGGAAGAACATCGTGGCACCAATAATGGCAGCCAACTTGGGGCCATGGCGCTCGAGCCAAGGTCCATTCACAGCCGCAGACAATCCAAAGCATCCTAGAATTATATATGTTTTTGTTAAAAACTCGACCGTCAACAAAGAGGTGGATGCACATGGCTCTGTGTTTAAAACACCACTAAAAAAAAAAAAAAAAAAAAAAAAAAAAAAAAAAAAAATAACATACCTACGGCAATGTAGAAAGTAATGGCGGCGTTGTGGGTCGTGGGCGCCGACTTTCCAGTGGCGGCGTTCAAGACGTTGCCATAAATGTATCCATCGATGGGGTCGTTAAACACGGACCCTGCAGTCAGAAGAGAAAGGAGCAAAGCAAAAAGAAGGATAAGTTAAATACTGGGCATGTTTAATTGCTGACCAAAACTCAGATGTATCTTCTTTGAAGAACCTTACATGCATAAAGGGAACCGCAGATAGCCTGAAAGCTAAAAGAGTGAAGGAAGGTATCAATGGGGCATATATGTTGTTAGAAAGGGAGAGTATTGGCGGGATGGCGACGGGGCAATAAGGTGAGGTGAGAATAATTACAGGAAGGCAGTGGGGAACATGGCCCAGCGGTTGAAGGGAACGCTGGCAAAGAGGTATTTTTCGCTCTCAATGGTGGCGGGTGACCGGATGTAGGTCGTGTCACTGTAGTGGCGATGGACTGCTCGGACGAATGGGTTCGTCGAGTCCGTGTCTGGATTTGTGCTAGGCTGCGTGGCCATTGTGTCCTTGTCAAGTGGGTGTGCTTGGTGTATCGATCAGGAAAGGGGTGGATGACAGGTGTCGCAACGGACGAGGGTGGAGGGGGATAAGGTGGAGATGGCGAGGGGGGAAGGTGGAAGAAGAAGAAGAATAAAAGGGCGAGGATTGTTGATGGCAGAACAGAGACCCGTGAAGATAAGAGAAGTAGAAGAAAAGAAAGAAAAGAGAAGAGAAGAACAATGGAATGGGCAAGTTTGAAAGATATTTAAGGAAACAAAAACAAAAAAGACAAAAACGAAAGCGGACCAGCCCGCGCAAACATCCAATCCTCCCCAAGTGCACCAAAGATATTGGCACTCCGTGTTCGACATTGTCCACCAAGTGTTCCTGGCCGGCCGACGAAGGCTAAAGAAGCACCGGACTACTTGGGTCGAGGAGCCCTTGGAAGGAAGGACGGACGGATGAGGGACAAAAGGAGGGACGGAAGGGGCCTACGCATACCACAGTTGTGTCTGGTATGACATGACCCCGGCAAGCAAAAAGAGGGAAGTGGACAAAAAGATGAGGATTGGACTGGGGATGGGACGGAATGAGGCTATCCCTGCCGCTATCTCTTGGGTCAGCAGCCCACTTCTTTATCACCCCAGAGACTAAAGTAAAAAAAAACCAGGATTTGATTCAATCATTCATTCTTTCCTTCTTGGTTTCTTTCTTTGCACTCTCCTTCCGTGCCCCGTCTCTTGCATGCTCATGCAAAACAAGAGGCCAGGTTCATCCCTGAAGAAGAAAAAGAACAGAAAGGACTGAGAGGGAGCGCAAAAAGAGCCGTGGATCTACCAGTGGGTGTGCATGTTTTGTTGCATACTAGTTGATGTCTTTTTGCATATCCAACAGTCATCTTAACAGTAGTGAATGAGGTGTCTATTATTTTTTCTTGTTCTTTTGTATCCCTCGTCTTCCTGACATTACACACACCAAGGCGAGGGGAGAAGGAGGAGGAGAAGAGAAGCAGGAGGAGGAGGAGGAGGAAGAGGAGGAGAAAGAGGAGGAGGAGATGGGAGGAGGGACGACAAGAAAGAGGGATGAATGTCAGTTTTTCTTTCTCTTTTTCTTTCCTTGCTCTCCCCACCCCTTCGACTACGAAAAAAAGGTGGTTCAAAGGAAACGAACAGGATGCCAGAGAATACCAGGACAAAGGGAGAGTAAGCTTGGATACGTGTTGGTCCTTTTAGCCAAAGGGGGTCCATCATTCATGGAGCAAACAAGAAAAACAACAGGATCAAGGAGGTTCTCTTCTACTACAACATGAAAAATAAAAAAAAATAAAAAAAGACTGACAGAATGAGAAAAAAAACCACAAACAACAGTCAAGGTTCCTGGCGACGAAAACTTGATTCGTAGATCGCAGGCCTAGCTTACAAAATAGGATACCTATTGTCCTATAGTTCATTAGGCTGGAGGGCTAAGGTAGGAACACAATTTGCGATATTGTCATGATTAGATGCCACTTGTGCAGACGCGCACAGAGCAGCACATCGTACAAGGTGTAGCAGAAGCATAGAGTGAACCCAACCCGCTCACAGTTAAGAGTGACTAAAAAGTTCCTGCCTTCTTCAAACAAGAGCAAATGTCTTGCCGAAACAGGACCGCGTCTTTTTTTTTCATTGTTTCCCAGGAAGACGGCCATTGACCGCGATAATTATCCCCGAGAGTACAGAGAGAAGGGCGAGCTACACCAGAAGATGGCACAGCATAACATAGCGTCAGTTGGCACAAGGTGTAAGGTACTTCATAGGTGGATCTGTCTCAATGCATATCGCCCACAGCATAGTCGATAAACAGATCGGTTTCATGGTGTACATTTGAAAAATTCTAGTTTGTGTGTCTTCTATTTAAATTAACAGTGTGCTGCGTCTATCTTACTCCTGCTTGGGCTGCTCCTTCCTACTCAGATCAAAAAATTTGAAAAGGAAAAAGCAGTGTCAACACAGACTCTCAACACAACACAACAAGCCCTTGGGTTCGTTTCTCTAATCTTACTTGGGATCGCTGACGTTCAACAACAAGGTATCGGCATCGAGCATGACACGGTTGGAGGAGCGGGAGATAATGGTGGCAATCTCGCGAGCAACCTCAATCTTTCTCAACTCGATGAAACCAGGCTTGTTCTTGATGGCTATTATTGGAGGCAGAGAAGATATGAAGTGCGCGTTAGATTTTCTGTTTTCAGGTAGTCGATATTAAGACCACGAGCTCGCCAAAGTTTTCAATTCCTACCATCACCGAGAAGCTCGGCAGAACGGGCCTCTCCCTCAGCCTTGACAATGATGGACTGCTTCTCCTGAATGGCGCGGTCGACAACGAAGGCAGCACGCTGGGCCTCCTGCTGGGCAATCTGCTTGGCCTCGACGGCCTGAGTGAACTCGGGAGAGAAAGCCATGTGGACGATCGAGACATCATCCAGAACAATGTTAAAGCGGGCAGCACGCTTGATCAAGTTCTCACGGACCAGACGGGAGACGCGGTCACGCTGGGTGATGAGCTGAGAGGCGTTGAACTGGGCGACAACAGACTTAGAGACCTCGTTGATGATCGAAGGCAAGACACGCTCATCGTAATCCTGACCAAGGGTGCGGTAGATCTCGGCCAAGTCGTTCACACGGGGTCTGGACAGAACACGCACAGTGATGTTGACCATCTGCAAGTCTAGTGGAGATCGGGATACGCTTTTATGTCAGTGATTGTTCCTTCTGAGAGTCTTCTTTTCTCTCTCTCCCTCTTTATGTCTCTTTTCATTTGATCCGTCTCTCCCTGCAGCGACAGTGGCCGATGGTGGATGCCATGGTTTGGTCAGCAAAGACAATCCAGTTCGCCTCAACTTGATCCATGGTCGTCCCTGAGGAGGTTATCGTTTCGTCACTGAAATAAAAACGAGTTGGTGTTTTTTTTTGTTTGTTCATCGCCGATCCCGGTCCGTTGTTCTCCATTTCCCTTTTGCATCCTTGGTTGTAATCTCGGGCAAGAATTGGGGGCAAAGTACGTGAGCACTGAACATGGACGCAAAGCGGGTCCTCTTGCCCGCATTTGCAGCTCTGACACACAGATCGAAGGATATGACAATATGGCACTATGGCTTACCCTTAGTTCCAGTCAAGGAGGCGACGTTTCTGGGCTTGGCACGGACATCGTAGATAATGGGAGTCTCGAACCAAGGGACGACAAAGTGGGTTCCTTCGTTGTAGACCTCCTTCTGTACACCAAAGACACGGGAGTACTTAACGGCACGGTGACCACCGTCGACTATGTTTGCGAGTTTCAAAGGGAGGAGGAGGAGGAAACGACTGTTTAGATTTCCAAGTTGTTTATGGGCACATAGGCCCCATGGACAATCATTCCACTGTTCCTTCTGTCCCTACTGTCCCATTTACCGTTGAAGAGGGCGGCATTGAGACTGTAGCCGAGAGCACCGAGCGTGATCAGGGCACCAGCACCGCCGGCGATTCCCTTTCCGCTACCCTTGGGGAAGATTCCTCCGAGCTTTGTAAAGACCTGAGCCATTGTGAGTTGATTTACTGAGTGTGTCGGGTGTTGATGATGGGAATGAAAGGATGAGGGATGAGGGGCAGAGTTGAGTGATTAGAATGAATGGAGGGAGAAATGTGATTTCCCTTTTCGAGCGTGGTCGAGAGTCTTCTCCGATACACACAAACAACCAAAGCAGTCACCTCGGTGGTAAACATGGGGGGTTTGTTGCCACCAAATGAGAAGCGCCCCTGCCTGGTCGAAGTGGGACGATGCCCATATCGTTCTCCTACGTTGTCTGATACTTTCTACGAACCGCCACTTTGCGCTAAGCGACCTGTTGAATATCAAGTATTGGCCATTCCAACTGCTTCGCAAAGTCGAGCTGACATTTGTTATTAAAGCAATCCGAGGGGAGTGGTTGCGGGAGACGCCACATTTACAACGGAAACAATGTGAGAAGGAATCGTTACGACAAGCAATTTTAATATCTATTTGTGTTTTTTATCCGAGCGCAGACATGAACGGCTCAAGGGGCACGAGCGAGTTGGCCGAGACCGCAATAGTCTTATGTTCTCCTGTTCTCTCAGCACCCTCTCTTTCTTCATGTGCGATTGGGTGCATGGAGGGATCGAACGTCGTTTTTTGCAAACAGGTCCGGACAGGATGGAAATACACAATTCCTATTTGCACCAGCACACCTTTTATCGTTGTGACGATCTTATTGATTGTAGTGTCAAACAACTCAATGCCAGTGTTATCGACTGCGACATCGCACTCTCTTTCCCACTCTCTCCCGCGTTTACTTCACCCTGCTTGATAACTTGGCGCAGGTTGTTCTCCTTGTCTTGTTCACATCGAGTCGTCATCGAGCACTACGCCGTCTTTTCATTTTCTTTCCCTTCATTCTTTCGCCTTCTTACTTCCATTTTCCTTGCTCCCCTCCCTTTCCGTTGATCCTCACCACTGCATGATCTTCCTTCCAGCCTTCTAGTATCTCCTTGATTGACCTCTTTGGTACCACGGGTGTCCCAGCCCTGAAGATTGCACGCACACCGATCATAGTCACTATAAACTTCGATCATTGTCATGACCTTTGTTGACCATTGAAACTTTGATCTAGTATTCAACATACATATTGAGCCTTGGGTGAGTTATTTCAGGCATGAATTCCCGACAGACGATCTTGCGTTATACATGAGCGGTTTGACATCGCCATGGTCTGTGCTTTCGGCCCACTGCAGTTGAAGTGACATATCTAACCACCCACCCAACGTTGTCCTCATCGCGAAATAGACCGATAATTCCTCAACGGGCCAGATTTTCATTTTTCGTCTTATTTGTTTCTATATTCCGCTTCTTTATATCTTCTCGCTCTCTCTTTTCCAACGACCTTAAAGTGCCATGTCATCAGTCCATCTTCCGCCCCCACCACAACTCGCCCATCTCACGGACTCCTCCTCCTCCAACTCACAAACCGATGAACTTACTTCAATACACCCTCTGCAACACCTTCCAGAGCTTCAGCAGCATCAGCAACAGCACCAGCAGCAACGCCATTATGTCCAGCCCCAGCCAGCGTTTCATGATGCTCAAGATGAAGACGAATCACACGTTGCACATCTCACGAGCGTGAATTGCGCCGTAGAACTGGCGACTCATGGCATCCAGGCGTTTGTCAGTCTCTACGCTGTCTGCTCAATCATCTCAGCCATCCACTTCCAGGCAGCACACAACTTCACATCGCTAACGGCATGGTTCTTGTTTCTCATCACTGGAGCCTCATTACTTGTGGCATTGACCTATATTCTTCTGGCATGGTGGTCACGTACCTCGGGCGGGCTTGACAGGATCAAGACCTGCTTGCAAGCTGGAGACGTCAAACGTGCACCTGCCCCATGGATCATTCGCGCCGTAGTTTTTTTACTTTCGATCCGGCCTCGCATGGGAGTAATTCTGGGAATGGTTGCATCAACGCTCCTAGCATCAGTTATGCAACAATTCAAGATCAGGAATGCATCCAACTGCCTTGCGCTCCCTGCCGCTTTTCACCATTTTTGCCACACGACCAAAGCGGCTGTCATTGCAACTTTTCTATCCTGTTTCTTTTGGGGATTTTGGTTTGCTTACTGGTTCTACATGGCCTATTACAAGAACCGATCTCGGCTCATCTCGAAACTCCAACAAAGCCGTCAACGCGGCGAGATCTTTATCTCAATGCCAGAGGATGACGAGGCGCGGGCCACCAAGGACAGAACTGCCCCTACCAGTGAGATGATCGAAGCACAGCCAACAGGAAATACCTCCACTCCGGCACAACTTTCACGCTCCCAATCCCAGGTTATGAGTTTTCAACAGCAACAGGAACATCCCATCAAAGAATCACAGCATATCACCCAAAAAGACATTCAAGAAGCATTCCAACACATTGCTATAGAAGGTCAAGATAGCATCCAGGACCTAGATCCCAACTCTCTTGGATTGGGCATCGACATGCGCAAGCAGTTAAACCCTGATTCTACAGAAGTTCCTACAGTCGTCAATCACCCCAAGCGCGCCGAATCCATCTCGGGCTTCTCTATCGGCCACGGGAGCATCACCTTTAGTGAGCTCACAAACGGCGATGGAACCGAACGACCACGATCGGAGCGTATGCGTGACCATGCCAAGATCTTTCCCAGGGTTCGAAACAGCACCGGCAGCATCCACGAGCCATATAGCAACCGCAACACCCCATTTCTATTCCCGCGCGAGATGGTCTTAGCCTCGCCCGGTATGTCGCCCGTCATGTCAACACCAACTACATCCATGTCCCGAGGAGTGATTGGCTACATGGGAAATCAGACGATCAAGGCACTGAACAACGTCCCTCGCTCGTCGTCCATGGGATACATTGCTGCTGTCAACAACATGAACGCCAACTCGGCCGCTACATCTGTCCAAGCATCCCCAGTGGTGGGTGCCAGCTATGACTTTGGTACACCGATCAGTGCACGCAGTCACAGATCGATGAGCTTCCTCGGCAGTGTGTATCCGCCTTCCTTCGCTGAAGCTGCAGCTGCAGAGCAGAGCATGGATGAGCGTCTGAAAGCTCTACGCCGACGATCCTTTGCTGCCGAGGCAGGCACAGGGTCTATGATCTTGAACATGGGCGATCCTTTGGCACACGGTCCTTCAAACCTATCCAGCGAAGTCGACTCTCACTCCCGCGGTTCCTTCAAATTGTCTTTCTCGTCACCCAACCTGAGCAACTTTCGCCGAAAGTCCTCGCTCGGATTGAAATCGGTCCTGAACTCGCTCGTGAATTCGCCAGTCTCGGACTCTGTCTCGGATGTCTCCTCCGATTCCTCGTCCCCAAGATCCATCCTGGCACATGGCGGTCGCGATACAGACTCTGCCTCGTTGTCACAACAGAGCAATATCAGTGGTGGTGGCGATACTGCCTCTGTGTCGGCTCAGGATCTGTTGAAGCTCGAATACGGAGAGATCTTTGCTGCCCTCCAGCGATCTCATTCGGACTTGACCTTGACCGACCTGAACGACCCGCTTTCCATGCAGTCGTACTCGACGCCAGGCAGCGGTGCACCCTCGATCATTTCTCGCCCAAGATCCGGGTCTGTGTCTTCGGTTCATACATCCCACTCCACCTCCACGATCAAGACCAGCTCCAGTGGATCCTCCTCGTCCACAGCATCGACTTTGACCGCCGGCTCGAATCTGACCTCGCTTTCTGGCGAGGACAAAATGCGAGCAAATGGTGGCAGTGGCAAACTCCCCGGTCCTCCGCTCACGTTCATGAACCGTATCCTGGTCGGCAGCCACCACTCGCATCTCCATACTCGGGATAACAAGCACCACCACTACCACAACCACCTCGTCGGCCCACGTCATCCACATCATCCTCCACATGGACCCCTGCGGCGCGGCGGCTCGAGCGGCGACCTGAGCAACGCAGCCTACCATGACGAAGCATTCAAGCTTTACCACCACAAGAGGCAGGGCTGTGGCTCGCGCTCAGGCAGCAGCACGCCCGTCTCGAGAAAGTTTCCTTCCCATGGCGACTTGACGCAATATAGTTGGGACTACCGAAAAGAGGTCTGCAATTAAGAGACATTATAAATATATCTATCCTTTAATTTTATTCACTTATGAAGATATAACCTTTGGTTTCGAGGCAAGGAGTGTCGCCTGAGGACTGGTGGACAGGGACGGGCTGACCGTCTCGTGTGTCTGCATGGTCAGCGCGGCGGCAGCTTGGGCGTCGCTGATGACGCGGTCCATCTGCTTCCAGAACGCGAATGGGTCGACGCCGGTAGTGCTGTGACCATTCTTCCTGTCGCGCCCTTGCACAAGTTTGTTCTCGCTCAAAAGAACACGCAGGTCGCCCAGATGATGCAGACTAGTCACAACCGATCCGACCAAACTAACGAGAGTGAGAGAAAGAGAAGAGTAAGAGAGAGGCAGAGGCAGAAAAAGGCTACGAACTTGAAAGTGGACATAAGCAAAGAAGGTAAAAAATTCAAGTTTTGCGACGAGGCGTGTACCTGTCTCCGGCACCAGTGACACTCTTAATACCAGAGACCTTGTTCGCCGGGAATGAGCGCCAAGTCACTGTGAATGGGCTCATATCCTGACCGCCCTTTTCATCAGAGATGACCTTGCTCTGCTCCAAATCCAATCTCTCGACTTTGAAGTCCTTGCACTGACGACTTTCTTGGTACGCGTTCAGTTGCGATCTCTGAAAGACTAGCACACCTTTGGCACCAAGCTTGATGAACAGTGTCGGGATAAAGTGCGAGACTGAAAACGCATCCAACAGCAGACTCGTGTACTCCTTCTGGAGATCTTGGCTCTCACTCTCCTTGGTCGTGACAGAGTCCATATCGTGGTGCCCACGCACGATCGCCCGGTCTCCCAAACCCTTGATCAAGACATCGTCCGGGTTGTTGCTCATCAGTTTTCGTGCGTGGGTCGCCATCTCTTGCAACTCATACTCGTTCGGCGTTGCGAATCTCAGAAGGCCATCCGTGAGCGAGGCTGCCATGGTACTGTCCAGGACGCGCCCACATTTCGCGACCGAAGTGGGTTCAAAGAAAGCTAGTCAATGATACAAGAAGGGGTGACATAAAATTAGATGACCGAGCATCTCTCTCTCGGGCGGGAGAAATTTCTTACAGACAATGGTAACGTACTGTGGATATCTTGTCCGCGGCAGGCCTCTAAAGTTGCTTTCATGCACTCGACAGAGATGTTTGCATCGAAGCAAATAGTTCTGGGCTTGTGCTTCGCGATGGCTTCTTTGATCTAATGATAGTATTGGACAAGTTTTTTGTGTCAGTAATTTTTTTTAAACACGTTGCTCTCAACAAAAGACATCCATAGGCTTGTTACCTTGCTTGGCGGCAAAAGTTCGAACACTCCCATGTCTGCTACCGCCGAGAGTAGATTTCCAGTAGAGTCATGAATCGCAGTGTATGTAGCCGTTCGAGCACCTCGAATAGGATGAATCTCATGGTTGTCCTATCACCATAAGATAGACCATTATTAACCGCGTCTGCACGTGGAACATCTCAAAAAGAAATATCAAGGAGGGGCCATTACCATGCCACGACGAGCCACCTCAGAAACGAGCCACGGCCTAAACAAGTCGTCCGTGGCACTCGACCCCTGTCCGGGGACATGTTGCCCACCCACAGCGGAGACAAACACACAGTTCTGGTTGTCGAGTCGTGAGATCACCTCGGCCACGTTTCGTCCAACACCGCCGAGCGAGATCCTAGTCGCTCCAGGATGGGAACTGTGGATCATGGAGTTCATTGTGACATCGTTTTCCTGTCCAGAGACAAGGCGCGCTGGGTCTGCTGTGGAAGTGATGTCGACCACAGTCCCGCCAATGACCATTATCTAGCGAATAGATGAATAAGAAAAAATCGTTGCCAAATATTTGTTTCAAAGGAAAAGCAATAGTAAGAATCGTGTCATCTATTGTGCATGCTCGAGATTTATTGGATCGGCCACTCTTGAGCTATATATGTATCTCTTTCTCCCTTCACTCTCATGCACTTACAGGCCCATGAGCTGACGAGGATGTATCATGCTCGGTGTGACGGTTGAAAACTCTGGCCGATGTGGAGTATGTCCTTGCCTGGGATCCAGACTTATAAGTAAAGAGTGTCACAGTTAGTAAGTGCCAGATTTCAGATAAGTTGCTCCGAGATTTATCTTCCTGAGACCCTTACCAGTTTCGAAAGGTCCTTTGCAATTTTGGCCGCAATGGCCGCGTTCTGCTTGACAAGGGCAATGTCTAGAAAGAACAGGAACAGTGGTGAACATCTATATGAGGATCATAAAGACCTATAGCCCGATCTGAAGAAATGAGGCCAAGAGAATATCTTACTAGACTTCAACGAGTTTCCGCCAGTTAATTCATTGACTCTCTTCAACAAGAACGGGGTGCTTTCCTTGCCAAGAACGTTGTTTTCACTGTGACCAAATGTAATTGTGGTTAATATTCTAGTCCCGAAAACATCCTTGATTAACATACGAAAGGCACTCTACTTACACAGACTCGCGGATGGCAGTGTCGATAGCGTCACTGACGACCTTGTCATCCATGGCATGTTCTTTCGCGATAGGCACAGCAAACACGATACCGCTCTGCAGATCGATAGCATGGTTTGCGGCTACATGGAAAACGGAGGTAGTGTTGGTTGTACTGCATGCGCAAGTTTGGTGTCAAATAAAGGAAATCGTCAATGCACTTACCGATCAGCTTGGCAGCTTCCAGAGGGGTCTCGACCTTGAGGAGACTCTACAAATAAAACAAGCAGAGTTGAGACCAACATGTCAGCATAATACTCTATCAACGCATCGCGATCACGATAGATGTTCTCCATTACCTGGAAACCACTCTTACGAGTGAAAAAGGCTGGAAAATCGGTTGTCTGTCCATAAGTAGCCACGGTAACGCCTTCCGTCTCCAAGAACTCGAGGGTCCGTCCAATGTCCAGAATAGACTTTACTCCGGCACAAACCACCGCAACGGGGGTGCGGCCCAGCTCTGTGAGATCGGCACTGGCGTCCAGAGCTGTAGTGGGTAAAAGCGACAGGCATCATTAACTTTCAGAGTCTGGCAGTGCAGTGGCCAATTAACGATACGGGAACATGAAAATACGTACTCTCTTCGTAGCCTCGATGAACTCCTCCAATACCGCCTGTGGCAAACACAGAAATGCCGGCGCGGTGGGCAAGCAACATGGTGGCCGAGACGGTAGTAGCTCCGGTTTGTTTCTAAAAAATCACAGAAATAAAAGAGTAATTGATCCAAGAGTAAAGACAACTTTAGTCTCACTTGTTTGATACCGAGAAAAGCAAAGTCAAAGAAGAAAAAAACAGCGATTTACTTTAGACATGACAACAGCCAGATCGCGTCGAGAAGCCTTGACACTTTCGCGACCAAGTTCGGCCAAGTTCTGGATCTGGCTATTGCTCAACCCGATCTGGATCTGGCCGTCCAGGATGGCAATCGTGGCAGGGGTGGCACCGTTCTCGCGGACAACGCTCTCGACCTGGATCGCGGTCTCGTAGTTCTGTGGGTAGGGCATACCGTGGGAAATAATCGTGCTCTCAAGGGCCACGATGGGCTTGTTGTTCGCCAGAGCGGCCTTGACCTCGTCCGAGAAGTTCAGGACGGGTGCAAGGCTTTGTTGTTGACGGAGCTTTGTGGCCGAGGTGGAGAAGGGCGTGAGCCGAGTGAGGGTGGCGGCTCGGACACCATGGCGGGGAAGCGCCAATGAAGCGCGTAACATGGTGTGTAAGAGTGGTGGTGGAAGGAGAGGAATCAGGGAGATGGAGAAAGAAGAGAGAAAAGGATGGGAGGAACGAAATCAGCGAAAAAAGAAAACGAGATGTGGCGCATGTGCCCAATGTGGAAATGGGCGCACGCCAACATAGCGCGAAGGGGGGAGCGGTTGGATTCCCCTGAATCGTGAATCACGCCCCGCACAGAGGACATAATCGCGTCCAATGTGCAGTATCCACATATCCACTGTGTATTTGTCTGTTTGTCTATTCTCTCTCCCGCGCACCCTCTGTCTCCGTGGTTCCTTCCATGCCCTTCGATCCACCACACCACACCACACCACACCATATGCAGTTTGGTGGGATAATGCTGCACACCATGTGCATGTCTCTCCTCTGTGTGCTCCGTTCAAAAATCAATGCAGACCAAGAATACCTTTCTCTCAAATACTCAGACGAGCGCACAAACACCGTGGGCTCACAAGCATATGTGATTTCTTTACTTGTTTTCGTTGGCCTCTCTTCGCTTTGCTCTGTGTTGACTCCACGTTTTTCTTTTTTTTTCTTTTCTTCAATCCATCATCGTCTTCTTTCCTTTTCCCTTTCTTTCCTTTCATCCATCAACTCCATCCTTCTCATTTCTCTGTCGAGCAACAATCCCCATCCTACTGCTTGCACGACTTCTCCTTTCTTTCCCTTATTCTGAATGACCTTTTAACGACTCAATTTTATTTTACGAAAACACATTACGAATACAACCCAAAACACACACACATAATGGGCGCCATCATTTCTCGACTTCGCCAGGTAACACTTTGACATCAATGCCGAAGCAAAGACCTACCAAGCCAGTGTGAATGACTTGTCCAAAACTAGAATCTCATTCATCTCCATGGAGGGAGCTTGGCATCTATGTTGCAGGACAAAATAACTAAAAAGTAAAGCACTTTGAAGACGTCACTGACTTTTCCTCCTCAATCGTGTTAGAACAATGATTCCGACTATGAAAAAATCCTCTCAGACCTCGACAACAACATCAGGAAGGCAGAGATCCGACTCTCGGCCATCACGCTGCGCGAGAAACGTTTGTTGAGTCTCTGGCTCCTGTACTCAATCCTCGCCTGGTTTGGCTACATTGGCGTCTTTGGCCTTTATCTTCACGATGAACTCTACGACGACACACAGAGCTGGGCATTGGCATTTTCTGTCATTCTTCTTGGACTTCCAGTGTACGTCGAGTTACCTTTCCCTCCTGCGCTGCATGGGTTTCTGAACTATGATCTTAACTGAACCCTCCTTTCGCGTCACGTAGAATTTTCACTGGCCAGGCTGTCATTTCACGCTGGTACAAGAGAAAAAAGTCCAACGAAGGTAACTATGACGACATAGAATATTTCACCTGACGATGTCATCAAGATCTAACGCGATACACCATCATTTTCGATATTTTAACTTATAACTTCTCTTCCCAGAATCACAGCTCAGTATCCTGAGGGCAGACCAACGTCTCAAGGTCGAGGAGCTCAAGAAGAAGACAGCGTACTACTCAACAAAGACTCTGCTGGAGCGATATGATGTGAGTTGGAGCTCCATGTTATACTCAAGTACACACTTCAAAAAAGCAAGTGTCTAACAAAACCAATCTTTTCATAGCCTTCATCACAGCGAGCAGGCAGACCAATGTCGACGGGACAGGACGGCAAGCCTTTGAACATGCCTCAGCCTGGACAACAACGACCTCAACAAGGACACCAATTGGGCGATTCAGGATTGAGGCATCGTGGAGCAGTCGCAGTTGGACCTGGTGGACCCATGTCCGGTCTAGGTCAGGGCCAGGGCCAGGGTCAAGGACCTATGGGATCGTTGCCCCACGGACCTGGATCGTCTCCCAGAGGACCCCAACTTGTCATGCCCCAGAACCAGAGCCATAACCAATACCATCATCCCCAACAGCCTACTGAGCGTCACTGGTATGACAAGATTGTGGATGTGATTGTGGGCGACGAAGGCCCAGAAAGCAAATACGCCCTGATCTGCTCAAAGTGCTACGTTCACAATGGACTGGTCCTGCCCCAGGAGATTGACGACATCCGTAAGACTCTCATTCGTTATTCTTCGTTCTGTGTGTATTAGCCGGCTAGCGTTTGAGACCGGAATAACTAACACAGCATCGTGTATATGTGTCTTTTTTTGTATTCTTCCAGAGTTTGCCTGCAAGAATTGCAACTATTTGAACCCCTCCAAGAAAAAGATCCGTCTTGGAATGGCCAGCAGCCGCGTCTCAACATCCTCAACCAGATCCGGCACCACTGAACCTGACTCCTTAATGCTTCAGCCTCACCACATCTCTCTGCCACGCTCCAGAGACCCCTCGCCTGCACCAAGTTTCACCAGACTTTCCCGTACCCCCGAGCGCGAGCTCTTGATCTCAGAATCGGGCGCCAAGGACAATAACAAGGAGGACGAGGAGGATGTGGAACTGATCAGCAACTGGCACGACAGCGAGCTCGATTCTGACGAAGCCAAGGGCTATGTTGTTGACTCGGAGGATTCTAAATCGTCGACCGAAGAGTCACGGAAACGTGTCTAAAACGGATAGCATGCCTCAAAACCAAACATAGTGAAAATCGCATTTTTTTGCTCATACCACGGAAACATCGAAAAATTTTCGAATGCAAGAAAAAAAAAACAATTATTGAAATATTGTACAATGCGAGTGCGCGTGTGTGTGGGAGACATGACTGTTCCCGTCTATAAATCTTCTTCTTCCTCCTCGTCCTCCTCCTCCTCTTCCTCGTCAACAAAAGCATTCCGAGCCTTCTCGATCTTTTGCTCCGCCAACATCTGTCGTCTCCAGCCTCTCTCCTCCTCCTCTTCGTCTTCCGTATCCGACACTGTGATGTATCCACTCATCCTTTCGTCTCCAGTCCACAATCCGGCATGGCGTCGTTGGCCCAGCCCGAAGCCCGTCTTGGGTGGCGCCCGTGTCGGGTCCGTCGAGTGCGAAGCGTTGTGCGGCAGGTACCCATAGCCCGGCGCATAGTTCTCCTGGAAGACACTGTCGGCGTGCAGGCCATCCCGCTCGTAGTCCCGGACCATCCGCTCCACCAGCTGCTCCATCCGCTTCTGCCTCTCCAGATGCTGCTTGACCCCGACGCCATGGATGAGGTCCTTGCCAGTGGGAGTATCGTCCTGGTCGAGCTTTGTGACGTGGCGGGGCCACTTGCCCTTGGGGACCACGTATCCTGGCATATACAACTGTTGTTCGTGGGATCGCGTCCGCTTGCTGATGCTCTGGATTGCTTCATCCGTCATCTTGCCCACACTTGTGTGATCTCGACCACCGCTAGTGGCGATAGGCAAGCTGTGACTGTTGGCGCTCAGTCTCTCGACACCCTCACTCCATTGCTCAAACGTCTGGGACTCTGGCATGTTGGGACGGGGCTGAGTTTCCCGGAACCGCTTATGGGCTATTTTTGTTGTTGCTGTTGTTGACAGTGCCTCGTGCTGTCGAGCGTGCTCTGCTCGCGTCGACCAAAACTCGTCCCACGCCTTTTCCTCCAGTTCGCGCTTCTTGAAATAAGCCTCTGTTGTCGCTGCCTCATCCGCTTTGTATTTCGAGAGAGCCGTAGCGTCCGTGGAGGGGATAAACGGCAAGGGGCTCTCCAGAGTCGACTCCATTTCTTGTTCAGCCTCAACGCCGTCGTCCGTATCCTCATCCTGATCAGAATCTGGTGCTAGTGCCTGAGCACTGTCGACTTGCTCGTTGAGATAGTACTTCTTGCCCAGGCCATCAAAGGTCCAGACAGGGCTCGGCACCGCCATCCCTGCCGCCTCCTTCTTCATCGCTGCCGGCGAGTCGTCAAACTCGAACAAGTCAAGGCGTTGTGGAAGGGTGTTGAAAAATTGGTCCGTGTTGCCAGGGTGTTGGCGGAAAACGAGCGCCCGTGCGACCTGGATCTCTGTAACGGGTTCAGAGCACTTGGGTGCGTCTGCAGTCTATGTTTTCCCACGAATAAAAAAAGGAAAAAAAATTAGAGCTCCATAGATTTTTCTTCGATGGCGCACTATACTCCTGGGAGAGGAGAGTGGTGGGGTCTTACCTGCTGCAGAACATCTCCGATTCTATTTTGCTCGTGGTTCATCATCGTCAGCTCCTTGATCAGAGGCTTAAGCCAGGCCACGAGGGCGTCGTGCAACTCGTACACAACCTCCCGCTCGATCCCTGCGCTTTCGTTTTGTATGTACAGTCGGCTCGAGAGGTCGCTCAGGGTTCGCAGATTGAACAGCTGAGATTTCTCCACAAACGTCGATCGTGTCTCGTCCGGCTCTTTTGTGATCTCTGCCCATCGCTCCTTGTTCTCCTCCTGCAGCAGCTTGTGAGCGTGGGATTCCTCAATCTGGATCTCGGTTTCGGTGGCCTCTGTCGCCATGGGCATGTTCTTCAGGGCAATTACCTCCATTCCATCGTGTCGCCGGCGCCCCAGTTCTGCCTCCATAACTTGTATCATGGTGACGATCTCTGCCAGCGTTCTCGTCTTGACATGATCCTTGATCGCCCAGATGTTGTGTTTCCCGAACCGCCGGAGCCCGTGAAAGAACAGATCGCCCTCCTCAGCGGTCCACGCCATGCCTCCAGCCACTAGCATATCGCTCGAGCTCTTTTCTTGAGCCTGTTGAGATGCGTCCCCTTCCGATAAGCGATCGCCCTTTGCGCTAGGGTATGTTGGCGATCGTGCATCCAGACGAAGGGCTTCCGTTGCGCGTTGGAGTTTGTTTCTGTACATTCGAAGCGCCGATGGTGATGTCTTTGGTTCGTCCAAGCTGTCCTTGCAATCCTGACAGACGTACACCTGCGGGTAGGACGGCTTCCACTGTTCGTATGGGATGAGGACGCCACAGTAATTACAAACGTAGCCTTCCTGAGCAAGCTTGAGATGTGGCCTCTGCTTTCTGTCCAGCTCCTGCTGCAGTGCCATTTCGAGCTCGATGTCGCTCTCGAGCTCATCCAGCTCCGAGTCGGTCGAGTCCTGGTACGGGTTCTCTGAGTGTGAGGAGCTCTTGAAAAAGTAGGGGTTGTCGTCTTGATATGAGGTTCTTTCAGAGTGGTGCATTCTGGCATTTGGAGGAATGGGGCTATCCTGGTGTTCGAGTACTGGGGTGGATGATTTTAGTAGGTCCCTTTTCTTCCTCGGCGAGTTCTCGTTGCCAGAGTGCTCCGGTGTGGGTGTTTTGGGTGGGCCCCTTT
Organism: Podila verticillata NRRL 6337; assembly: GCA_000739165.1. Taxonomy (NCBI): domain Eukaryota; kingdom Fungi; phylum Mortierellomycota; class Mortierellomycetes; order Mortierellales; family Mortierellaceae; genus Podila; species Podila verticillata. The sequence goes on from KN042418.1 coordinate 888,799, forward strand.
TCTTCTTTGGTGAGCTCTCGCCAGAGTGATCGTAGCTGTGATGTTGGACTTGGCTCCCGGGTTCTGGTTCGGGTGTTTTGGAAGGTCTGCCCCTCTTCTTCTTAGGTGAGGTATTGTTACTGGAGCGACTGCCGGCTAAAGTGGGTTGATGGCTACTGTGGCCCTCATGCGCTTCTTCCGATGCTTTTTCGATGCCCTTCATGTTCGCCTCGTCCTCATTGCTGGGGTGGCCGTCTGAAGTGAGTTTCTCCATGCGTTGGTTTGAACAAACGAATGGGCGAAAGCTCGCTCTTTTGCGTGAAAAAATAAGAAAAAAAAAAAGAAAAGCGTGACTGCTTCACTGTGTTGTGCGAAGCCACGATCGTGAGGTCGCAGTTTGTGCCTGGGAATCGTTCATCGTTTTATTTGATTGAAAAATTGCAACTCATGGCTCTGGATGCGCAGTGGTCGGATACAGGCGAGAATTTGTACCGACTATTGTATCCATCGCCAGTTGATCCACAGCCGCAAGGCGTCTATTCTCTGGGAGGGTATATGTTATCGGAGCATGTTGGAGATGTCCCGATCTGATAGGATGTCGGTTGACGACTGCCAGAGAGTGACCTCAAAGGGCGCCCGGCAAACAAGCCGTGGGCACACAGCCAAAGTCTAGATAGTGACATCCTCGATGCTGGGGGCAGAGTAGACTTCGAGTTGACGCTTCCCCATCCTGAGCAGGTATTCGATGGTTGCAAAGTCGCGCGGCTTGACCTCCGAATGTTTCCTGAACTGCATTCTGATAAAGGCGTGGAAGTGAGGACGGTTCGCCTATTGTGAAAACAAGTGAATGTTTGGTTACCACAGGTTTAGTTTGATGTTTGATGACTTGCAGTTATTGATGAGCGGCCCAATTGTCCGCCATGCGCAGTTGAACAAACAATGGTGACGACTTGCCTCTGGCTTCAGTCTAGCAGCACGGAAGCATTTGCGGTAGAGGTCAAGAATGTCTCTCTGGAGACCAGAGCGGCGAATGGGAGCGGTGGACATATCGAGGAAGTGTGATTGAGTGTGAGTTTGGGTGATGAAGGGGAGGAGAGGGAGGAGAGGGAGGAGATGCAATGCAAGGTGGACATTTAACGAAGCTCAAATCTCCGGGAAAGTCGAGCGTGACGGGTATTCATAAAACGAACTCGTGCCCTTGCGGAAAGGCGGACTGATTTTCCACATACGAGGCGTCCGTTGGATTGGTCTTGTGGGCGTGAAGGCCACTCCACTTGCACGCTGAAAAGGAGCAGTTTGTGCGCTCGTGCATGCGCATTCGATTAAGCAAGCAAGCGAGTCTCTGGTGGCATGGGGGGTGGTTCTCGGCGTTGTTTTCCCAGTGGTCCCAACGGCTGTGCGAGCTTGGGGAGCAAAGTGAGAGGGAGTGAGGAGGTGTCTTTTTTTTTTGAGTTAAACACATGTGTCTCATGCGTGTTGTGGTGTTTAGGATAAAACGACCAACGCCAATGTGTGTTGTTCTGTCTTTCATCCCCTGCCTTTCCTCTTGTTTGCCCTCCTTCCTTCTTCCCCCTTCTTCCCCTCTTGACCTCGCCATGTCTGGACCTTCATCCATCCATTGCAACCATCTTTCTTCTTGTCGTCTTCGTGTTCTTCTTCCTTCTTGTCATCCCTCTTCCTCGTTCGCTTCCCATTCCATAGAACATCTCTCCTAACAAAGAAACAGAAAAAAAAAGCAAAGACCAATAGGCGGTCTTTCAATGCAACTGCAATCCCTGCTTGCTTGCACTTGGCTCTAATTTCCGTTTACATTCCATTCACTACCATTGCTTTGCCTTTGCACATACCACCCAACCCTCACTCTCACTCGCACCACGCCTAGTTTGCCACTAAACCAGTGTAACTACTCCATCCATCCCTCTTTTTTCATTCTACACCCTGACATTTGCCTCCCCATTCCCCCCTTCACTCTCTCTTTCGCTTTACAATCCTGAAGCATCCACACCCAGCACCCACCCCGCCACGTTCTTTTTTCGGAGCGATGGACGTCGACCACGACGAGGGTTACTACTACACAGGTCAGACGCCCTTCCGAAAACCAAACGAGACCAAGATACGATTCCATGCTAGGCGCCTGGTTTCTATTCAGACCCTTGGCCGCCTCGAGTACACGGTCGAGGAGGCCGAGACCAAGTTCAACCGAGCCCTTGGGCCCGTGGAACTGACCTTTGTCGGACTTGGTAAGATGCACAATAATTCTACCGACAGAAACGCCACTACTCTTTCGACTCTTTCGACTCTTTCTACTGTGCATGTACCCTACTTATCTCTTCTTCATGGCCAGCAACCCTCCCCTTGGCTATATTTATTTCCTCGAGATCTGGGCGTCGCCTCCTTATGCTTGAGCAAGGCTTTGCAACCTCAGTTCGCAGTAGAGATCACCCATTGGTATTGCTACGCGATAAAGGCGCACAAAGGGAAAAAAAGGATAGAAAAAAAACGATCACAGGGACAGAGTTTTCTTTTAATGGGTTCGTTGACTGGTTCGACCAAGGAAGAACCGTTGTAAAGAGGTGAGGATGGTGGGTTGGATTGGATTGGATTGGATTGGGCGTATGTACGGTGTAGGCATTGTAGGGGGACAATGGGGGGAGAGAGAGAAGCTTATTCTGATTACACATAGCATCGACAAGTGCACACACACACACACACACACACACACACACACACACACACACACACACGCATACACATACTCATACTCAAACTCATACTCGTACACATGCACAAAAAAAAAAAGAGGTAGATACGAGTATACTGGGTGGACAGGGCTCCAATCGTCGCTCTCGTCCCATCTATCCGCACCCTCTTGAATACCCATCCACTGTTGCCAGGTCAGCCGCGTGTGTGTGTGTTCAGATGCATTTGCATTAGGTGAGACGTCTATGGTGCGTGCGAGTATGAGTAACAATGAGAGAGAGAGAGAGACTGAGGCAAACCCAAAGAGTTTATGCTGATGTACAAGGATTAAATTAACAACGAGCGTTTGTTTGGAGGCATGCAAGATGGGTCTGGACCTACACACATCTAGGTCTCTCAATGGGAAGTTCACCCTTTGTTCGCATTCACATTACTCACATACCCACACGACAGTTGCCTTGCCTGCAGGGGTGAAGAGAGAGGTTGTCCCGAACATCATATTGTGCTCTCACTCTCGCATCTCTTTTGTTCGTTCGTTCGTTCGTTCGTTCGTCTGGTTCGTTCGGTTCGTTTGGTTCGTTTGGTGCGTTTGTTTTGGTACTGCTTTGGATGGAATATCTCCTCTGTTGAATGACATGTCATTTGAAAATCTCCGGACAAATCGTTTCGCTGTCCTCGTCTCAAGTGATGTGAAAAGTGGTGACAGATCTGACATGGGTGGTGGCATTCTTCCTTGCTTTCAGCTTTGAACTACCATTGAAGCACAGCCATCCGACACACACTCTCTCTCTCACTCCTCATTCATTCAGTATCTATTCCAATGTCCAAATGTCTTGATTGCACTTTTGTATTCCTCTTCTTGGAGTGCTAGCAGAGTGAGGCCCGCGCACCATCGGTTCATGTGTTTCCATGGATGTTGTTCTACGCCATTGCGTCCTATTGCAGCTAGTAGTCTACTCTCGAGCATCCACATCCATTTCCATTTCCATTTCTCGGGTTATTTTTCTGTCAACATGTATCGCACGTTGGTCGTGTTTCGATCAAACACCATCCTACAGGCTCACGTTTTTTTTTTTTTTTTTTTTTTTTTTTCTTGGGTCACCCAGTTCCTACATGGCGCAAGACGGGGTAGACGAGCACAAGGCACAAGGCACTAGAGGGAGAGAATGAGGTGCATACACAGGCACATGCAATCCCCAAACTTACCCACATCTCACAAACCATCCATGGGGCACCCAAGTCACCCACTCTCTCACTCATTCTCTCATTGCAAACAACAAACAGAGAGAATGAAAGTGAGCACAAGAGAGAGAGAGAGAGAGAGAGAGAGAGAGAAGGGAAGGCTCTTCAACAAAAATGCAAACAAGAAAAAAATTGGACACAAAGAAAAAAGAAACTTATCTCTTATGCAATTGGATCACATCATGGCATTCTTCTCTTCTCACAGCAATATCGATTGTCACTCTATGCAACACCACTGCAGCTTTACGCCTAGTTCAAATGTACTACACGCGGCGTCATGAATGCAGCGTTCTCAATCCTAACCACGACTTCTGTGTCTTTGTGTCGTTCTCGGCTAAATAATAATAATAGGCGCTGTAATCGGCACAGGAGTCTATGTGCTCATGGGTAAAGAATACCTTCGTGTCATGCAACCCAGGTTTGTTTGTTATTATGCATTGCTTTACTTTGTTCTCACGATCGTCCTTTTTTGTCTTTGCTCACGTTTACAGGTACAGCGGCTGCGACTCAGTCTGGACCATCCGTCACAGTGTCTTTTCTCCTGGGAGGCTTTGTGTCGGGAATCGCGGCATTGTCCTATTCCGAAATGGCCTCCATGATCCCGATTGCTGGGTCTGCATACACATATGCATATGCATCCATAGGAGAGTTGGCCGCATGGATCATTGGCTGGGATCTAATTCTGGAATACTTGGTCGGTGCGGCTACCGTCTCTGTGGGTTGGTCATCGTACATGACTTCATTCATGAAGGACGCCTTCAACGTGGAGCTATCTACCAAGTGGACCAACACGCCAGTCGTCTGGATCGCGGACGACTTCAAATCCTCGGGAGACTACTTCAATGCCCCAGCATTCTTCATCTCGGTCGTTATCTCGACAACCATTTACTTTGGAATCCATACTACAGCCAAGATCAACAACTACCTCGTGGCGTTCAAGGTCTTGGTCCTGATAATCATCATATTTTCCATGATTCCGTTCATCAAGACATCCAACTACAAGCCATACATTCCTAATGAAGAAGGGTTCGGCGTCTCTGGCATGCTGCAAGGAGCTTCTACCGTGTTCTTTGCGTAAGTAGAAAGCAATTCTTGAGCCACAATACTTTGCTTTCTCTGACATGCCATTTTATTTTATTTCTCTTCTTGGCATATAGATACATTGGATTCGACAGTGTTAGCACGACAGCGCAGGAGGCAAAGGAACCACAAGTCAATCTACCAGTGGGCATCATTGCGACTATTTTGATCAGCACCATCCTCTATGTCGGTATCAGGTAAATAACAAACCTCATCTTCATCTGTTGATTCTACGAGGTGGAGATACTGACTTTTGCCTTTATCAAAGTGTTGTAACTGTAGGAGTGGCGCCATACAGAGACCTCGGAGGCCGTTCACCGATGGTAGATGCTGTTCGGTTGACCAATATGACGTGGCTCGTTGTCCTGACAGAGCTGGGAGCTCTTGCAGCAACCACATCTGTAATCTTGGTTTTGTTGATTGCACAGCCTCGTGTATTCTACTCCATGGCAAACGACGGATTGATCCCCCGTGTTTTTGCCAAAGTGCATCCCGTTCACAAGGTCAGTGATCCCTCATTTAGCACCTTAGTGTGAAGGATGGATACCTAATTTTTTTTTCTCTTGTACTACCTAGACGCCATATGTCAGCACAATTGTCACTGGCGTCCTCTGTTCAATTTTTGGAGGACTTTTGCCCATCAACGTGCTAAGCGACATCTCTTCGGTCGGCACCATCTTTGCGTACTTTGTAGTCAACATCGGCGTCATTATCCTTCGATATACTCGCAAAACTGCACCTCGACGGTTCAAAGTCCCTGGGGGTATGTTGAAATTAGTGGGGCAAACCTGAACGGGATGGCCATCATTCGTTGGTTTATTTGTCAAACTGAATATTCATTTCTTTCCTCATCTTTTATTTAGGCCCATTTTTACTACCTGGAACCGGGGCGGCAAGCTCTTTACTCTTGCTGCAGGGCGCGAAACGGGAAGCTATCGTACGACTATTAGTGTGGATGGCACTCGGCCTACTTGTCTACTTCTTTTATGGGAGAACACATTCAGAGATCAACAACCCAAGGCTAATCATCGACGAGCCAATGCGAGTTCTACACGAGGGCTACTCTGTGGACGACAGCGGGAGCTATCATGGATACACGGACGATGATCTGCAAGAACAGTATGCTCGTCAGATTGCCCGCCGGAACCAATACGATCGGCCTCGCAGCGGGTACTACGGCAGCCGCAGAGCGTCACGGTATACTGACCAAGAGATGGTGATGACAACGCCGAATAATGGTGTCAACATCATCGAAGGCTGCCAGGCGCCGGTGCAGCCCAATGGCGGAGACAATAATTGTGCGTCACCATTTGAGACTAGAGCAAACACCAGCAGCACGGCAGTGGATTCCGGCGTCGGGATCGGATCTGGGATTCCCAGTCGCCATTCCAGTCTCAGCCATGCGGATGCCTTCAAGAAGAGGCACGAGTTTGCACAGAAGCAACAAGACCAACGCGAGAAGCAGCAACAACAACACCGCCCTCTTCAACCACTTTTGCAGATCCACCTGCAGCAACATGAGACCATGGGGCTTTCGGACCAAGGAAGCGGCCAGAGCAACCCGAAGGACCCATCTTCGTCGTCATCGACCAGCTCCGCTATGAGCTATCGCCTGGAACAATACCCGGAGACTGCACATCTTTCTTCGCGATGATGAGTGTCCCCCCTCCCACCATTTCTTTTGTCAATATACCCCTCCTCCACCTCCACTTCCGCACCCCTAACTCATTTTTTTTAATATCGTTTCGTCCGCCTCAAACTCGAAACGTTGAACTTCCCAACTAATGTCCCTTCCTCGACCTATCTTTTAAGTATGTGCTTGTAACATCACTCCGCCTTGTATAATAAATCTCTTTCTCTGACACACAACAACAAATACAATGTACTTGGTTCGTCTTTTATGCAACGTTTTCAAAGACGTAAACATCAGAAGGAGGAGGGGGGGGGAAGAGGAGAGGCCTTTTTGGTTATGATTTGACAGCCGCCATTTCTTGTTGATATATCTTGTACTGCGCCGTCAGGTCCGCGACCAAGTTCCGGTAGTCTTGACGCTTCGTCGGCAGCTTCGACAGTTCCCAGCACGTAGTTCCGTCCGACTTGTTCTAAATATTTTTGTTTGTGATAAGTGAGGAGGGAGGAAGCCCATGTTTAGACACGGGTGTTTTCCCTTTCACGTTATTCCCGACCTTTCTGGCAGCCCGTATTTTTAAACTTACCACAATGCTATCCGAAAGTCGCTTTGGATAGGTCAGGAACATTTCCGCATAGTGCAGCAGATACAGGCCACAATCACAAAAGTTTTCTTGTTTAGGAGCCTAAGAAACAAAAAAAAAAGTCGTTACAATCCTACCTCCTCCACACATATACACAGACTCTGCGGACAAAAAAAGAAACATAAATAAAGCTAGAAGTTGTTGCTTACCTTGGTGGCATATCGTGCCAGGACTTCCTTGACTCCTAAAGTCTTGGTAATATTCTTGCGGGTCAGGAGCTCCTGTTGCAGATACGCCCGCAGCGTCTTGAACACGGACGAGTGCTGGCCTCCAAGCGAATCCATGACAAGAATCATTGTTCTATGTATGTGCAACGGGGATAAAAAAAGTACAAGGTTAGTGAGTGGCCTTTGTCACGAACTACCTCAAGAGCACAATTAATAGGCGAGACCGATTCACAACATTTGCCCCAACATACTTTTCTTCAACGTCAATGGGGACCGCTGGTATATTCCGTGTCGACCGCCGAGGTGGAGACGAACGCGCTCTTCCTCGAAGAAGCAATTGGTCTAAGAGGGCGTCCGAATCATCCAACAAACTTGACACAGAGGACCGGGACGATTTGGCATCAGAGTCACCGGACTCTCCGTTGGTCGCCTGTTCGCTTTGCGAGGGGGTGGTATCGGGCGACGAATCGACAATGGGTGAACTGCACATCGACGAAGGTGACTCCTCTCGAAGGAGCAGGTGTGGATTGACAATAACGGCCAAGTACCAGTGCATGCTAAAACGAGAACTCAAGAGGTCAGTTACTTGCGCATTTGTTTTCCTACCGCACTATCAGTGTGGTTCATTTTCAAAAGCAAGGGAGGACTTACTTTTCGTGAATGGGAACAATGATATACTTCATCGAAAACAGATCAACCTTGTTGGTCCAGCTTTTCACTGCATCGTAGGATATTATTGACTCTTTGCTATTACAACGTAGAAGCCAAAAAAAAAAAAAAAAAAAAAAAAAAAAAAAAAAAAGGGCGTCAGAATATTTCAATCATGCGAGACACATTTACCATATGTATCGAAGTGCGTTGGGCCTTACCTTGCGCCACTGATGAGTCGTTCGTAGAAGAAAGAGTTGAAGATGTAGGTCTCCGCCGCCCGGTTTTTGTTCGACAGTTCGATCTTTGTGTGAACATACTTTAGGCCAAGCTCGATAAGCGTGTCGTTCAAAAATTCGTCATCGTCCAGACGATCGACATCCTGTTGCCGGACGGCTATTGACTTTGACTTTGCACTGGTCTTGAATGGGAACACGAAGAGGCTATAACACAAAGAAAAATGGGAGTTCGCATCAGTTGTCTTATAAGGACAGTGTGACAATGGCAGTCTTCACAGTGTTTTGTCCGCTTACATTTCATCCGGTGATCTGGACATAGGTTTTGGTGACCTATGAAAGTAGTTTGGTCCAAAAAACGTCAGTTCTCTTCTTCATGCTTGAAACACAAGTGTGTCCAGATATACTCCCCAAAATGCAGAACAATGGATCTAACATACTTTTTCTCCACGGGCGCCATGCATCTGTCGACTATATCGGAACTAATAGCATCCTTAAAGATCGGTTAGCTAATCACCATATCCTTTTTTTTCTTCTTCTCCACTTCAACGGAGGTCACAAGTTTTTTTGGAGAACAAAACGCTTACGTCATGGACTTGACATTGATCCTCTCTATTTTGTTCAACTTGACACAAAAATCGAGAAAGATAGAACCAAGGCCATTGCTGTAGAGAACGATCTTGCGCGCTCCGTTCGAATTAGGTGTTGGGTCATAGAACGGAGAGAGCACCGACGTTTCTGGAAGCTTCCCTGAAGTGTTGATCTGCAAGAGCTTGGTTGGATTGTCTGTGAAAAACTATGAATACATAGATGAATGGTTTTTGCAAACATCGGAGGTATTAGGCACTAGAATACGATCAGACCGGGGTTACTCATTCATCCCTTTCCCTCGCATCCTGTAACTTACCTCAACGATCTTGATCTCTGAGTGAGGAATTTTAGTCACACTGCTTCCAATGTCGATAATGACGCGGTCGGGTCCAAACTGCACAGCCATCCCGGGCTCTATAAACTCTTGCTTGCCAACTCGGACTTTGGTCAGAGTGGCTCGTGGGAAAGTGCCCATGCCCAGCGCCTGTGTCTTGCTGGGACTGCAGAGTGGGTCGATCTTGCCTATCCGTTGAGGTGACGATGGGGACAAGGAGAGCGGTGACGAGGGTGGTGATGGTTTCGATTTGGCGGTAGATTCCGTCCTGGATAGTAATGGTGATGCTTTGACGCCTTCTGGCACAAGTTTGAGCTTTGGTAAGATGCTCTGTCTTGGCGCGTAGTTCGATATTGATGGACAGATATCTGCAGCATCCGGATGGGACACAATGGGTTTTGACCGTGCAATAGTGTGAACATCGGACTAAAAAGTATAAGGAGACAAAGCAAGGAGATCTTAGTTTTGGACCACAAAAAGTTGGACAGGAAACATCGGTCTAAAGTCACATACGCTTTTCTTCATTTTTGACACCACCGATCCAGATTGGTTCAACCCTTTTGACAAGACTTCTGCAGAGGTGCGCTCCTTGAATTTCTTGGTGACGTGACCTCCTATAATCGATAATGATGGTTACTGATTGCTAGCCGATGGAAACTTGAAAACAGGATCCTGTTTCTTAAAACGCTAGCTGCCGTCGTGTTTCCATGCTCACCTTTTGATTCATCGTCGCTCAGAAGCACGACGTCTGGTTTCTAGAGAGCGGACAAAAAAAAGGCGACGTGAGTATTAGATTTCTTCAAGTCCTGGCGCACTTGTAGCTTCGTTTTCAGCCGAACGCATATCCTTGTGTTTTCTTCCTTACAGGTCGTTTGCTCTGTCGCATTGTCGAGTTGTCTTCCGAGCTGGGGTATCCTGAGATTGTGCTGACGACTGTAAAATCATTAGCTACTTTCGAGTTTTTTTTTTAAAAAAAAAACAACAACAAAAGAACAAGTAAAGCTAGAGTAAGCAACAGCCACTTCCTTCAAGCAGACAATTTTGTCCGATAGCATATATCATCACAGGTAAGCAAAGTGACGTTAGTGCGAAGCTACACATACTTTTGTTGTGATATGGAGGTGATGTGTGTCCAATACTGGATTTTCTCCGTGATGGCCCTCCGTCTCTGATCCCCGTCATGAGAGCAGGGTTAGCGATCGCTTCTGAAAAATTGGAGAGTCGTCGCTGAGTAGTAGGCACGTCGATGGGGATTCCTTTGCCTGTTTTTTTGGGCTGTCCATTCGTGCTTGGGCTAAGTTATTGTTAAAAATGAAGGGAAGGAAAGGATGTTGGTTATCAGCTTTTTTTGTCAGTATGTTTCGCCGGTACCTCCTTTTTTTGGGCAGGCCTGAAGTAAAAGTAGGCTTACTATGAGGACACCTTTCTCGTGGGTGAGGAATGTGGGTGTAAAGTTTTCTAAGCAAATGTAGGGTCGAAGTAAGAGGAAGTGAAGGTTGAAGTTAGTCCTTATTTGTCTGTTTAGATTTGCCACTGCGTTTTCCACATTGTTGATGCCGGTGCTGTGTCGTACAGGCTCTCTCACAAAATGGACTGTGTCCTCTGGGGTCGAGTCCATGTCCATGGCGACTGTGTTCTGCTCCTGTTCTACTGAATGGAGGGCGATTTGAATTCTCTTTTCTCTTTTGTTGTTGTTCTCTCGATAAGGAGTGGATGATGGACCGACAGACCAATCGTCGTAAATGATTTCGGCTGTGGTTGTATGGAAAACAAGGACGAGTGAATGTGGAATGTGTGGGGAATGAAATGAATGATCTTTTTTATTTTTCAATAAGCTTCAGCTTCGTGACTTTCAACTCGCCCAGAAAATCGAAAAAAAAGAAGAAAAACGCGCTCAGTCCCAGATCAACTGGCCCTTCTCGTTCACTTGGGCAGACATACCACCACTCACTGCCGACGACGATGGCTGCTGTGGCTGCTTGGGTGCGTTCCAGCGAGACTCGACGGGTGCTGACTTGCGTGTCTGTGCCTTGTAAAACTCTTTCATCTTCTCGGCCTTGACCTGACGCATGTGCTCCTTGAGTCGCTGTTCCTGGATCGCATCTTGAGCGGCTTTCTCCTCCTTCTTCTTGGCAGCCTTTGCCAAGTTCTCGCGCTGCTTCTTGCTCACTTCCTCAGACTGGTACTGGCGCGATCCAGACGATGCTCCAGACGATCGAGCTATTGTCGTCCACACAGAGTTGCATATTGTTAAACTTCAGTAAACGTTGTCCAAATGACGCACTGAATAAAACAGAATAAATATGTCCTTACATTTTTGAGTAGAGAAACCATCGGGGATGGCCTCACGGATGGCCTGCTCCTTGACAGTGGGCTTGATCGAGAGAACACGGGCATACTGAGTGTCCTGCTCGCCGTGAGGATCAGCAGCTGCAATCCGCTCTAACTTCTGCTTCTGCTGCTGAGCCACCCAGGGATCCATGGGCTTGCTGAAATCAATGCCTCCTGATCGTGATGGGGTCGAGGCCACGGTGGTCCACTCGTCCTGCTCCTGCTCTTGCTCAGGCTCCATCTCATGCTCGCTCTCACTCAAAACTAGCTCTTCTTCCTGCTCCTCTTCATCAGAGGACACGACAGGCTCTTCCTTGGGCACCGGGGCAGGAGGAGCAACGATCACCTCCTTGGGCTTTTTTTGCTTGGGTGCCTTGGGCTCCTTCGGAGCGGCTTTGGCAGGTTCAGGACGCGCCAGAGACGGGAACTCGGCATGAGAGAGGCCTGATCCGGCAGCACCAGAGCGGTTGTTCTTCTTTTTGTTGCTGCCCATAGCGCCTGGTCCTGGAATCGAGACAACGTTGGGAGAGGAAGGTGACTGATGTGTGTTCTGAGATGCTGCCTGGGCAAACTTGAGTGGCTCCTGCTGGGCTAATTGCTGTTTGTGCTGGTCGAGCTTTTGCTGGCGGTACTTCTCGATGGATGTGAGTGGGGCTGATGATGATGGAGATGTGGAAGTGTTGTTGCTGGTCGTTTTGGATGAACTCTTGGTGCTTGTCGTTGTGGCGGATGCTGACAAAGATGCTGACGTTGCTGGTGCTGCGGTAGTCAAAGATGAGGCTTGAGCTGATCCAGCTGATCCGTTTGATGAAATGCTGTTCTTGTTGCCCTTGCCCTTGTTCTTTTTTGAACTGACTGTTTGAAAGTCGCTCTTCTTTGCTGAGGTGATTGCGACTGGAATTTCCTCAGGCTCCGAGTCATCTGATGCATGGGCGACTTCATTGGCTCCATTGGTGCTCTTCTTTTTCTTGGACTTCTTCTTTTTGGCCTTTGATGAATTGTCGCCACCGAAAGCACCAGGGAGAGAGTTCTTTTGAGAGGCGAATGCAGGGTTGGAGGGATCGCCCTTGAGGATGCTGAACAGGCCTAGTGGGATAATGATGGCGGCGGCCAGAAGCGCGTATTCGTACCCCATGATTGCTCTTTGGTCGTGTGTGGGGAAGGGTTGAGAGAGAGAGAGCTAAGAACAGCAAGAACAGAAGAGAACCCAGCGGAGTCGACACACGACTAAATGCATCCGCAAATGACGTTATGCCACACATACGAAAATTGATAAAACACTTTATGAAGGGGTGATCTGAAATATGATATGCTTTGAAACGGAAATGGTGACTTCTTTAGTCGGTGGTCTCGCACATGGGGCACATGCACTTGAAACGGTAGTCCTGGAAAAGGGCCTGGCGACGCTCCTCGGTCGTCAAGGTGCCGTTCTTGATGAAGCCAACATGGAGTTCATCGCCAGCCTTGACATCGCGGGCGGCAACAATCGAAAGCTTGTTGTCATGCTCGGCAAAGGCAACCTTGGCGTTGGGCTCGCACGAGTGCGACATGTAAGAGGTCACTCTGTAGAATCCAGCACCGACCAAGGGACCATCGTGCACGCTGCGGTTGTTCTCGGGGGAAGGCTAAAAATACATATTGAACGAGTGGACGGAATGTTAAGAATGCGATAACGATCCAAAACACAAATACCTCCCATACATAGCGGTATCATGTTTACCTCGACGACGCGCTCGTTATCCAAAGAGGTGGAAAGACCGTAAGCGTTGTAGAGCAACTTGCCCTTCAAGGTCAAGTAGCGCTCTTCATTGATGAACTCTTCAATGCCGGGAATCTTGGCGCCGAGGGCAGCCTTCAACAGAGCAATTTCCTTCTCCTCGGCTTCAGAGGGGCGGATCTCCAAGTAGCGGAGACGCTCAATGTGGTCAAACAGGTTGTACTCCTCGCCAGTGTTCAGGGTCTCCTCGTGGACCATCTTGGCCAAGAACTTGGCAAGCATATCAGGGTATTTTCTGTTAGAATCCTTGGAGTAGTCGAAAAGGGCACGCTCGGGGCTGGAGGCATCCTCGTTGTCCTTGGTGCACAATACAGTGTGGAACTCGGTGGCAGCAGACTTCTCACAGGTCTCGGAGCAGAAGACGACCTTGGTGCAAGTCGAGCAAGGAACCTTGCTCTCTTCGCCAACAATCTGCTTCATGCAGTAGTGGCAGAACTCGCCTCCCTCCAATGCTGGCTCCATTCCCGAAATGATGGGTGTCTCCGAGTAGATGGTCTCTCCAGCAGCAAAGTCCTTGATGGCAATCAATCCACGGCGAACAACCTTCTGTCCATCGGCAGTGACTCCCTCAGGCAGCTCTCCAATCTTGACGTTCATCTCCTTGGGAGGGAAGACAGTGAAATACTTTTCCTGCTTCTTTTGGACCTATATAAAGTTGATCGAGAACAAAAAAAAAAAGTCTTTAATAAGATAGTGGTCACGCAGGTAGATCTCTATATGTGTATGTCGGGCTTGATCTTGAAAGCGATGTCTTGTAGTGTGAGAACCTGATGCTTATTCAACAGTCTCCTCCTCACTTACATCCATGCTCAACATGCTCATGACCAGAGTGAAGACCTCTGGGGGGATAGTCTTCTGGTAAACCATGACCAACTCGGCAGGGGCGGGGTACACCTTCAATGCCTTGAAGAAGCAGACGGCAGCCATCTCGTAACCCTCGGGACCTAAGGAGATCGCAAGTTCAGGATTAGTAAGTATATCACCAAAGATCGACCTTGGACATGTAAGCTTGCACGTTGTATTTTGTCGTTACCTCTGGTGAACAGAGCCTCTCCGGCAGAAAGTTGCTCCATGCAGAACTTCTCGCGAGCCTCCATAGAGGTGGGGAAGTCCTCATCCTTGATGCTGGCCAAAACCTCCTCGACGGTGGCGGTGGTCTTGGCCTCCTTCTTCTGCTCCTCCTCCTTCTGCTGCTTCTGGGCACGCTTGCGTTCCTTCTCTATTCAAAAAGGGGAGACCAGCCGTTAGAAGTTGAAAACAATATTGTTCCGGAATGCTAGAAAGAGGTGCAAGTTGTTCATTATGCCCCATGTACTAATGCGACTACCCGTATGCACGAGGGCAAGTAAAGGCCAACGTCATAAGCACAGGTACAATAACTCCAAAAAAAAAAACGGTTCCCGAAAAATAGCGAGAATCAGCACGACCACCAATGAAGAAAAAAAATAAAAAACGAATCGTACTCAATTTGCGTCTGAACTCGGGGTCGCTACGGCGTTTTGAATCGAAGTAGAGAGCGTATCCGACAGCAGCGACGGCAACAGTGCCGACGGTAGCAGCAACAATGTGAGAGGTCTTCATGGCGATAATGAAGGAATGGGGTAAGAGGAGGAATAAAGACAATGAATTGTGTCCAGCGAACATAAACAAGGTGATTTCACGTGACTTATTATTTTCAAATTTCGTCATTTTTTTTCCAGGCAACCTCGATCAGCATGTTGTTTGCGGGGAACAAGATACTGGCGCGCGTCATAATCATAGCGCATCTAAAGTTCCACATAAGCCTCACTCCCTTCCATAGATCGGCTTCGTAAATAGGTTAAAAGATATGGCGATGGCTAATGCATTTTCAGCAGTTTTATTTGCTTGTCAAACATTGATAGATCAAGCCGAGTCCTTAAGCCTGCTTGCGGCGGAAAGAGCAGCCCTCGGTCAAGCGGGTGATACCACCGGTGGGCTGGGCGAGGACGTTAGCGCAGCTGGAGCACATGACAACAGTCTGGGCGTGGGAGAAGACAGTGGTGATCTGGACGCAGCCCTGTTACATGAAAAAGTATAAGATATAAAATATGATAGTTGGTCAGAAAAATATGTCTTTGGTTTCTTATTGCTGGTGGGTTGGCCGTTTTGAACGTAGACAGGTTGTCCGTTTCTTCTGTCGCTTGGTTTGATTTGAGGCCAATTGAGGCTATCCAGATCAACAAGTGCAAGGCTGGTCCAGCATAGTGATTCCTGGTTCAGACATTCGTTTTGTATGCCAGTGTATCCTTATGGCCGTTTGGTGCCGACGTTAGCGCCATGATGAACAACGAAAGCCCTTCGTGCTACAAATAGCACAAGCCAAGATAGGAGTCGGTTCCTGATCGTCCTGGCTATACAAGTACAACCGGCCTCCTGCGGTCGCCGACCAAAAGTATGCCGTCAACTTACAGGGCACTTGACATCCATGAAGTAAGAGTTGGGAGACTGTACGAGTCTCTTCAACTTGTGGGTCTTCTGCTCAAGAGCGTGGGAAGGGTTCAAGAGATCAACGGCCAACTAAAAATACACAAAAAGATGAACATCATGGAATATTGATGTTAGTCTCTCCATGCAAATAGCTTTCTTTTTTTGTTCGCCCATTCCAGCCCCTTATTCCTCGTGCGCTGGTATAGACTGATTGGGGTTTGCTGGTCCATGAATGCCAGATTCTCTTTGCAAGTAAGCACCTTGAGGACGAGGTGCCTACAAGATCAAGGGTTCCACATGGCTGATGATAGATTGTTCATCCGACTGCCGAGTAAATGGATAGTAATAATGGCCTCGAGGGGTCATGAGCCAGCTGATGCAGATTGGCGATAGTTTCCACATGCAATTTTGACGCATGGCTCCTTTCGATTATGGTGATGGTTTGATGTGTATGGATGTATAGCGATGTGGGATGTATGTGCCGATTTTTTTTTGGTCAATATTCCGTCAAGTTGCCTCCAGACTGACGAGATGCGCC
The DNA here is from genome assembly GCA_000739165.1 of Podila verticillata NRRL 6337. Classification (NCBI taxonomy): domain Eukaryota; kingdom Fungi; phylum Mortierellomycota; class Mortierellomycetes; order Mortierellales; family Mortierellaceae; genus Podila; species Podila verticillata. The sequence goes on from KN042418.1 coordinate 905,143, forward strand.
ATCCGATGGTTCCGTGTGTCAGCTGGTTGCCGATGGATGGTATCTGGTGGTGAACAAAGTGCCGGATGGTTGGCACCATCCAAAGTCACAGTCTCTGTCGCTGCTACGTGCCATCTTTGTAAATTTCGAAAAGGGAGGTTCAAACTGCGGTCGCTGCCCACTTCAAATATAGCGTGCAGTGTGTCTCTGCAGCGGAAATTATTATTTCAAAGCCACACACACTCAACGCACATTTATTCCAATCGTCTGCACAGGCCTCTTCCTTCCTTTCAATCCTTGTATCTCGGAATTGTTTATTGACTACTACATAACGAAAGAACGAAAGCTGTAACGGCTGCGGTAAATACCATAAAGTGAAAATGAATTCTCTGAGTAGAAGATGCCCCCGAAATGGATGCATTGGATTCAGAGCTCGAGTCCTTCATATTGGAGCACCCGAGGTCCGATTGTTTCGAGGCCGCGTTCAACTTGGCCATGCCGTTGAAGTTGCAGGTGGCGGCCGACTTCTTGCCAATCTTCGTGTAGTACAGGTTGTACATGTACGAAAGCTTCTGTGCTGGGCTGCAGAACGAGTACTTGCCATAGACGCCCGTCTTTCCATTGGTGCTAATGTCGTCACAAGAAGTCATGCCACAGACAGTGTTGAGAAGAGTGCCCAGACTCTCAGTGGTGGCAACCGCCTGGTCGGAAGCGACACAACTGAGAGACGAGACCATGCAGTCGCATGCAGCAGTAGAAGGTGTTGGAGGCAGCTTGGAATTCGGCTCCCAGGTCGAAGTGATCGCAGGACAGGTCGAGGGCGCTCTTTGTTCGTTGAAGGCATCCATCTTGACTCCCTTGGGGTGCAGAAGCGCGAGACCAGATTTGAGGCTTGTGTAGTCGGGCAAAATCTTGACAGTGTTGTCAGGGTTGATCTGGACAAGACCATATTTGTTGTCCTCTTGCGACCATTCGTATACAATGCCACCGGACCAGGTGTTGGCCATATCTGGACCGAAGATGGACTTCACTTCGGGGAAAGTGCGAGGTGTGACCAGATTGCAGCCAAACTCGGACAGGAAGACTGGGATCGAGTAAGTGGCAATGTCCTTTGTGCGTTCAACGTAGCCAGAGGTTTGGTAGGTGTGCTTGATGCCGCACCATTCGTAAAGGTTGATTCCGAAAAAGTCGATACGCTCCTCGTCCTTGCCGCAGTTGAAGTAGGCTTGTATCTGGAGGCGGATATCTGCGTCGTCATTGTTCGCGTATCCAACTGGGATCTTTCGCGAAGAGGCTGAGCTGATGTAGTTCTTAGTATCGCGCAAGAGAGCTTTGACATAGGCACTGGCGACAGTCGTATTTTTGTCGTTGGTGACTTCATTGCCAATGAAGAAGCCTAGAGTGTTAGGATACCCCTTAAAAGCGTCGATAGTGCCACGGACATTGTTCCAGATGTTGGTGTCGTACTCGGGATTGGTTCGAACAATTGAGTGCTTTGGCACGGCCAAATCGAGCAGTAAATACATTCCTTCGTCCTGCATAGTTTTCATGCATTCATCGTGATTCAATGTAGGGTCCACCTGTAATGACAAAAGAGCGCGAAAGTGGTTAGTATGAATGAAGGCCATAGTGACCTGAAAAAGAATATAAGCGGGTAGTGTGGGTATAGTACCTGGTACACACGAACTGTATTCAGACCAAGGTCTTTCATGAGAGCAAAATCGCGCTTGCAGTCGTTTGGTTTGGAGAGTGGGTCAGTGAATCCTGCGCTCAAAGTGCGAGGCTGGTAGGACACTCCTTTGATGTAGAACTGGTCCTTGGTTACCGAGTCAAAGAATTTGGTTCCCTTGATGATTATTGGGCTCAAAGCTTCACACGTTCCCAGGCAAAGCATAGCCAGGGATGCCATCAAAGTTCTTCGAAACGTTCGGGTCATTTTTGTTAGAATTGGTTGCTTGTCGAGTGAGTGATGTCGACGCGTGTTGGTTCAAAATACAAAAGAAAACAAATTTGTCGGGTGAACTATGGGGCCGATGTGTGCTGTACTCGGACGGCGTTTAAAGAGTGGGTGAGAAGGTACGAAAAGAATGGTGAGAAGGGTGCTGTAGGGTTGAAACAAAGAGGCAACCGAAAAAATGTCTGCAGGCAATAAGTTTTTTTTATACTGGTGACCTTTGATTTGTTCTCGTGAGATCGTGATGGTATCACCTACCCGACATCAACATCAACATCGACATTAGATGAACAGGAATAGCAAAGTGAAGGGAAAAAGAGAGGATCGATCAAGCGCGGTACCGGAAAGAATGAATATCGAATAGCGTGTTGGTCGTTATAGGCTCAGGACCATGAGGCATTCACATCTCATCCCCATGTTGGCAAACCAAAAAAAATAGAAGGGTCCAAGCAATTGGTGATCCTGACGCATCCCAGTCGGATGTATCCTGGAGCAAATGCAGATCAGATAAGGTTGGAATTTACGATTTGTTTCGATCGGATTGCTCTCCTTCTCTCCTTTCTCCACTCTTTTTTCATGTCGGAGCCTATTCTGTTCCAACGTCGCTCTATTTTCTCTCCTGATTTCGCCACTCCACCGCCATCCTTTCATTTTGTTTGTTCCTCGGGTGCCTGACTGCCAGACTTTCAGCTTCTTTGTTTACTGGAATCGGAACACGATAAATGTCTGATTGCATCCATTGCGGAAAATTTGAAGCTACTGACAGTGTAAGGAACAATAATTGGCGACACAAAGAAAAGGAAGAAAAAAAATGCTGGGTGCTCTCATCCGGGTCCCCAATATCCAAGACAAAAGCCCTGGCTGCTCTCAATCCCTTATGTCGACTTTAATATGAGATACATATCAGTTGGCAATTGCCAGGTGTGAGGTGCGAACGGTCTCCGTCCCTCTTGCTCTATGTAAATGCACCGAGCTATTGCCTTGTCATCTCAGCCAACAAATCCAAAATCACTGTCGAACATACGCGCACTTATTACTAATCGAAAACTGGCTTTCTTTTCTTCATTGAGAATCTGAAACATGAGAATTCTTATATTCCTGGAGACCTGGATACACGTTCAGGCTTTTCTGACCGGGTATTCGATCCCTTCTGTTGTAATCGCTTAATCACCTTCTCTCGCTTTTTGTTCACGAGTGTCCACCCACACCTGCGCAAAAAGAAATCTCGTGCCATCGACTATTTTTAATCTAGCTACGTTGCACAAGAAGCATGTTGTGCCATATTGCTTTTTCAAAAGAGGGGAGGGGGGGGGGGCTTGCGGAACGCCCACTATGTCTTCCGCAAATGGCTGAGCGCGAGAGGTGCCCAGTTCAAGTGTACATGGCCGAAAAGTTGATTTACTTTGCAGGCTCCCAGCGCAACCAATCACGACAACTCATTAATCGTTCTTTGGCATATGTTGTTTCGCCTAGTGATTTTTCACAATACTCTCATCGCACATGGCAATTGTGCAGACCAGTGTACTATTCTCAAAAATAATCCAAGACTATCAAGGTTGCTCAGACTTATCTCCAGCTCAGACTCCAGCTCCAGCTTCAACAACGGCCTCGGTACCGTTGGCTAGCAATTTCGAAATTCCTCCTGGGCAAATGATGTTCGGATCATTGTTGATCAAAGCGGGTTATTTTTATCGCCCTCGTGTCTCAAATCGCTAACGAGCGTGCCCTACCCCTTGCCCCTGGGCTATAATTCCCAAAACACGCTACTTTGACCTTATCCAGAGCGTGTGGAGAAAAATAAAAGCGGCCAAGTTGCCGAATGGAGAAACATTCAGAGCAAAACCAGCAAGGAGTCAAGAATGGCATGGCGATAAATGAATGAAGTGGCTGGCACATACAACACACACACATGTTGTATACTCATACAAATGCACAGGGCGCGAGGGTAATGGAACAAGAGACAAAAATAAACAAAAAAGAATAAGAAAATACTTGTTATTGTTTTTGTTGTAGTTGAGTGAGAGTGTGTGCCACAGTGCCTAAATACGAATAGAAAATAGACAGCCAAGCGAGAGTGCCGATGGGCGCCATGAGGACGGGATGCAAAAGAAGGTTGGTTGGCTCGTTTGGAAAAAGAGAGTTGGAAGAAATATTTGTGAAATGGTATTAATAACCTCTTCGGTGGGACTGAATTGGCACTCCTCTGTGTGTCTCCACTTCTCTCGTGCTTCTCAAATTGTCATTTTTTTTATTCCCTGGCCTAACCTGCTCTGTCCTTTATCCTTGTCTTGCTCCTGTGTCTTGTCGCGCTGTGTTTGCTCACCAGTTTGTACCGGGGTACGAAGTGAGAGAGGGGTGGAGGGGTCGACTGCAGCGATATCAAAAGAAAGTTCTCTTTCTCTCATTATCCTCGGTCGAGTTACTCAATCATTCCCCGTCTTTGTCTTTTGACAATCTCGCATTCTCGCTCGCTTTTCCAGGGCAGATAGTGCAATCACACCCGCACTCTTTCTTCTTTTCTTTCTTTATATTGTTGGTCGTTCGCTTCAACCCATATCCACGCACACCCTCATCGATATTTTACCCTTGCACACACATCACCATAAACCACCACCGCCACACCACCACACCATCACTCCTCGTACACAGATCAACGACAGGACGACCCTCTTCTCCTCGCACACTTAACTCCACCCACAAACAAGCACATACATGTCTTCCTCGCTCATCATCACCACCGCCATCTAACACACAATCTCTAAACGACTCTACACTTGAAGCATCATCAACTATCATACTATCATACTTATTCATACCCACCATCCATCAACATCATTCTCCTCTTCTTATCGCTTGATTTTAGCGCCTCCTTCGCTTGTTCCTCTTCCCTTTTTTCCTTCTTACCTTTCACCGTTCCCTGTCTTTTAACCTCCTTCTTCGTTTGTTCGTTCAAAAGGACATACTCACAGCGATAGCAGGTAACAATGGTCCTCCAAAGGACATGCTCGCTTTGGTCGTTGGATCATATGCACCCATATGCGCCCATCGCGAATATCATTCCGCTTTCCGTGGCATCCACACAGACATCAAACGCTCACACATTTTTCTTTCTTTCTCCTTTGTTATTCTCGACATCGGGGATGACCACCAATTCAATGGCTGTAGCAGAACGCCATTGTTGAGCATCCCGACTCGTTCTTGTGTTCTTCGCAAAATCACAGCATCCTGAAGGACAATACAAAAACAGGCAAACAAGCGGCTGAAAAATGAACATTCCACCTCAGGGCCCAGCCCAGGCTGCCCCTACACCGCGGAATCCTGCGAACAGGAAGCCCGAAGGACCTCCCCAACAACGACCAGGACCCCCGCCTATGCAACACCAACAACAGCAGCAAGCACCATCATACCCAACGGGCCAACCACATTTTCCTCCAAGGCAACAGGGAGCCTATGGCCCTCCACATAATCGCGCGTTCCGAGATGGACCAGATATGCAGCCACCCAACTCGTACCCTCTGCGGGACCTCCAGCCTAGTCCATATGCACAGAATGCACAGCAACCACATTCACAATCTCCAGGTCATGGGATGTCGCCTGGGTTCAATCCAGCGATTCGCACCAACCCGTTCAACAATCACTACTATGGCGGCGGGTTCAATGGAGCTGATTCTGAAGATGAGAGCTTGAATCCACCGAATCGACGGGACACGACCTTTTCTTCGTCATCTCAGAATTCATTGTTCCATGGCAACGACAGCGATGGTAAGCTTTTTTTCTTTTTTCTTTTTTTTTCTTGCATTCTCATTATCGGATAATGCCTCGCCCTTTTCCTTGTACCTATGGCATATCCATTGTTGACACACCCACTCCTTCGCCCTTGTTTCGCTTCGTACTCTCGCTCCTTTCTGTTTCCTTGGGTACCTGCAGATCGTGCGTGCGCAACCCACCACGATGCAACGATGAATATGTATTCGACGCTGACTTCAATATCGTTCCCTTGGCGACTTAATTTGGGCCCATTCTTCTCTTCTTTTGTTCCTGAGCGACTAACCTTAATTTGTCTCTTTCCCTTATCCAATTTGTGTACCTTTCCATCGATATAATCCGATCGGCATTTACCGTACATGAATATACGAATATACGAATGTGCTCCACCAACCACCAACATATGTATTATCGTACAAAAATAGTCGACCACCGTGGGAGATCAAGAGAGCCAGGAATGCCCCCCAAGGGCAAGGGACGCGCAGGTCCATCAGAGTCAGACTCAGAGACAGTCAGCGACGAAAACTCACCCAGATTCCCCACCAACATCTCTGGATCGGACATTGATCTCTTTGGACCATTCAGAGGCCCTGACGATGGCCGCTACACCGGCTTCTCGCCCTCAGCCGACGCTCTTCTCTCATTGCTCGAGAGCCACAAAAGCTCGGCCCCAGAGCACCAGTACAGATACGACTCGACCAACTCCAAGACCGCCGCTAACACCAACGCCAAGACCAACGTTTTCTCGGACCCCACTCGCCCACTCCTTAACCCATACCCCTCATGGACCATCGAGAGACATGTGCCCCTGACCCACGAAGAGATCGAGGGTATTATGATCGATCTCACCCGCAAGTTTGGCTTCCAGAAGGACAACATGCGAAACCAACTGGATGCGTATATGACCATGCTGGACTCAAGATCATCGCGCATGACCCCCGTCCAGGCACTCACCACTCTCCACGCAGACTACATTGGAGGAGAGCACGCCAACTATCGCAAATGGTACTTTGCCGCCCAGCTGGATCTGGACGACCACATGGGCTACCATTCGGCACCCGGCAGGAACAAAAAAGTCAACCGCAACTCCATGGCTCCACAGCCAGGCGCCGTCAACATCGAGACACACGACTCACTCGCCGCAGCAGAACAGCACTGGAAGATGCGGATGAGTCGCATGTCCCACTTTGATCGCGCTCGCCAGATTGCCCTGTATATGCTTATTTGGGGTGAGGCTTCTCAGATCCGTTTCTTGCCCGAGTGTTTGTGCTTCATCTACAAGTGCGCCGAGGACTACTACATGTCGCCAGACTGCCAGAAACTCGTGAATCCAGTTCCCGAGGGAGAGTATCTGCGCAACGTCATTAGCCCCCTGTACCGTTTTATCCGTGATCAGTCTTACGAGGTCCAAGGCGGCAAGTACGTCAAGCGGGAGCGCGACCACAAGTCTATCATTGGCTACGACGACATCAACCAGGCCTTCTGGAGCCCTGAAGGCATCTCTCGGATCTGTCTTCGTGACAACAACAGACTGGTGGATGTTCACATTGGCAAGCGCTGGATTGCACTCAACCATGTCGACTGGACCACTGCCTTTCGCAAGACTTACATCGAAAAGCGAACTTGGCTCCATCTGGCAGTCAACTTTACCCGTATTTGGATCATCCACGTCGTCATGTACTGGTATTTCACCGCTTATAACGCCCCCTTCTTGTACACCAACGAGGACATAGACGAGGCAGGCGTTCAGTGGACGATTGTTGCTCTCGGTGGTGCCATTGCTACCATCATCATGCTCCTGGGTCTATTTTGCGAGTTTATGTTCATTCCTTTGACTTGGTCCAACTCAGCTATGCTCATTCGACGCCTGGTCATCCTACTGATCGTGCTCGCAATCAATACCGCCCCAGCCATTTACATCTGCCTCTTCAACAGAACAGGAAATGTCTCCAGGATTGTTGGAATGTCACACTTTGGAGTGTCTCTAATCACAACGGCCGTTTTCGCCATCATGCCCTCTAATCAGCTCTTTGGATCCTCCTCTAAGACTTCGCGCAAGAACCTGGCTTCGCAGACATTTACAGCTTCGTTCCCCAAACTCAAGGGATCTGATCGTATGTTGTCCCTCTGCCTCTGGGCTCTGATCTTTGGCTGCAAGTTGGTCGAGTCTTACTTCTTCTTGGCCCGCTCCTTCCAGGTTCCTCTCAGGGCTCTGTACTCTGAGCGCATTCCCAACTGCCAAGACAAGTACCTGGGAGAAACCTTGTGCTCCATTATGCCTGTTCTCACTGTCATCGTCATGTTCATCGTCGACCTGGTTCTCTTTTTCCTGGACACGTATCTGTGGTATGTCATCTGGAACACTATCTTTTCCGTCTTCCAGTCCTTCAAGCTCGGCGTCTCTGTCTGGACTCCCTGGCGACACATCTTTTCCCGCCTCCCCAAGCGCATTTACGCCAAACTCCTGGCCACCGCCGACATGGACATCAAGTACAAGCCCAAAGTCCTCTGCTCCCAGATCTGGAACGCTGTCGTCATCTCCATGTACCGCGAGCACTTGTTGTCCATCGAGCACGTTCAGCGTCTTTTGTACCAGCAGGTTCCCTCCGAGACCGGGCATAAGCGCACTCTGAAGGCCCCAACTTTCTTTATTGCCCAAGAAGATTCCTCTGTCAAAGCCGAGTTCTATCCTCACCACTCTGAGGCTGAGCGTCGCATCACTTTCTTTGCTCAGTCACTGTCGACCCCAATCCCAGACCCACTTCCCGTCGACCAGATGCCAACGTTCACTGTTCTGGTGCCCCATTACTCGGAAAAAACGCTGCTTTCGCTCCGCGAGATTCTCAAGGAGGAGGACCAAAACACTCGTGTGACCCTGCTCGAGTACTTGAAGCAGTTGCATCCTGTTGAGTGGGACAATTTTGTTCGCGACACCAAGATCTTGGCAGAAGAGTCCAACATTTATGCCGGAAGCACCATTGGTCTCGGTCTCTCAGGCGTCGACATGAGCAAGGAGAACCTCAAGGAAGTGAACAACGACGACCTGCCCTTCTACTCTGTTGGTTTCAAGTCTGCAGCCCCCGAGTTCACCATCCGCACCCGTATCTGGGCTTCGCTCCGTGCTCAGACTCTGTATCGCACCGTTTCTGGATTCATGAACTACTCCAAGGCCATCAAACTTCTCTACCGCATCGAGAACCCGGAGGTTGTTCAGCAGTTTGGAGGCAATGGCGACCGTCTGGAGCGTGAGCTGGAGCGCATTTCACGCCAAAAGTTCAAGTTTGTGGTCTCGATGCAGCGATACACCAAGTTCAGCAAGGAGGAGGCCGAGAATGCCGAGTTCTTGCTGCGTGCTTATCCCAACCTTCAGATAGCTTACTTGGACGAGCGGCCCCCAGAGGCCGAGGGACAGGAGTCTGTGGTGTACTCTGTGTTAATCGACGGCGAGTGTGAGCTGATGCCTGATGGAAAGCGCAGACCACGGTACCGTGTCCGATTGCCTGGTAACCCCATTCTTGGAGACGGCAAGTCGGACAACCAAAACCACGCCATCATCTTTACCCGCGGCGAATACATTCAGCTGATCGATGCCAACCAGGACAACTACCTGGAGGAGGCCCTCAAGATCCGCAACGTCCTGGGCGAGTTTGAGCAGTACTACACTCCCAACGTCTCGCCCTATTCGCCCAAGGTCGATCCCAAGGATGTCCCTGAGCCTGTGGCCATTGTTGGTGCTCGTGAGTATATTTTCTCCGAGAACATTGGTGTTCTTGGTGATGTTGCCGCCGGCAAGGAACAGACTTTTGGAACTCTGACCCAGCGCATGATGGCCAAGATCGGAGGCAAGCTCCATTATGGCCATCCTGATTTCCTCAACTTTATTTACATGACCACCCGTGGAGGTAAGCCAGAGAGCATGTGAAACAGTACGTTTTTGACTTTGTTGCCCGAGCTTGCCGTTCTCATTCGTTTTACTTTCTTTCATTCTTTCTTTCGACAACAGGTGTCAGTAAAGCTCAGAAGGGACTTCATCTGAACGAAGATATCTACGCAGGAATGACCGCCTTCAAGCGTGGCGGTCGCATCAAGCATTCAGAATACTACCAGTGCGGCAAGGGCCGTGATCTCGGATTTGGCTCCATCCTTAACTTCACCACCAAACTCGGCACAGGCATGGGAGAACAGATGTTGTCACGTGAATACTACTACATGGGCACGCAGCTGCCGCTGGACCGCTTCCTCACCTTCTTCTACGCCCACCCTGGATTCCACATCAACAACATCTTCATCATGCTCTCGGTCCAGCTGTTTATGTTCTCGATGCTGTTCATTGGCGCCATGGCCTCGTCCGTCCAGATCTGTTCCGATGTTGCCGAAGGCGGATGTGTGAACCTGGTGCCCGTCTACGACTGGATCAAGCGCTGTGTGCTCTCGATCTTCTTCGTCTTCTTCATCGCCTTCTTGCCTTTGTTCCTGCAAGAATTCATGGAGCGTGGATTCACTCGGAGCTTGATCCGCCTCGGCAAGCACTTCATGTCTCTGTCGCCTTTCTTTGAAGTCTTTGTCACCCAAATCTACGCCAACTCGATCCTGACCAACCTGTCCTTTGGCGGAGCGCGCTACATTGCCACGGGCCGTGGATTCGCCACCGCGCGCACACCGTTTGTTCTCCTCTACTCTCGTTTTGCGGGGCCCTCCTTGTACCTGGGCATGCGCACCCTGATCATGCTCATCTTTGCGTCTCTGACAATGTGGGTGCCGCATTTGATCTACTTCTGGGTGACCGTCCTAGCCCTGGTCATCTCGCCCTTCGTCTTCAACCCGCACCAGTTCGCCTTCACCGACTTCTTGCTCGACTACCGCGAGTTCCTGCGCTGGCTCTCGCGCGGCAACTCGCGCACCCACGTCTCTTCCTGGATCTCGTACTGCCGCACCTTGCGCACCCGCATCACGGGCTACAAGCGCAAGCGACTGGGCCACCCCTCTGAAAAACTCGGGGGTGACATCCCCAAGGCCAACTTGGGCGTCATCTTTGTCTCTGAGATTGTTCTCCCTCTGGTCCAGGTCGTGCTGTGCGTCGTTTGCTACATGTTTGTCCGCTCGTTCCCGGAGGCCAATGAACAAGGACAGGCCGTGTACACCAGCGGCTTGCTCCGCGTGGGTATCTTTGCGGTGGGACCTATTGTTGTCAACGCGGCAGTGCTGGCGGTCCTGTTCGCCATGTCGGTCATTCTCGGTCCCTTGATGAACATGTGCTGTGTCAAGTTCGGTTCCATTATGGCGGCGGCAGCCCATGCGGTGGCGGTGTTGACATTGCTGATCTTCTTTGAAGCGATGTGGGCGCTGGAGGCCTGGAACGCAGGCCATGCTGTACTGGGGATCATTGCGGCGATTGCGGTGCAGCGGTTCATCTTCAAGATCCTGATCATTCTCTTCCTGACGCGCGAGTTCAAGCATGACGAGACGAACCGGGCCTGGTGGACGGGCAAGTGGCACGGGCGTGGGTTGGGGACGCATGCGATTTTGCAGCCGCTGCGAGAGTTTATGTGCAAGATCATTGAGATGTCGATGTTTGCGTGCGACTTTATGATGGGCCATATCATCCTCTTTATGTTATTCCCGTTCTGCTTGATTCCGTGGATCGACCGGTGGCACTCGACGATGCTGTTCTGGCTGCGGCCGAGTAAGCAAATTCGGCCGCCCATCTTCTCGGCCAAGTTGCGGATGGAGCGGCGGCTGACGGCCTGGTCGTACGGGGCGCTGTTCCTGGTGTTGATGGCCGTCTTTGTTGGCCTGGTCGTGGGCCCTGTGGTGTTCAAGAGCCACCTGCCTAACCTCAACAAGTACATCTCTGTCTAATTCTCCAAGGGGGTTTTTTTTTCTGTTTTGTTGTTATAATCGCATCTTTACTTTCTACTTCACAATTTCTGTTTCTCAGTTTGTCCTTTGTCATCAAAAATATTCAATGCCCCCATCCATCCTTCCATCCTTCCTTCCATCCATCCATCCTTTCCCAAGAAAAAAGAATCATTTTCTTCTTGTACCATAGTCTTTTGTTCTTCATTCTTCGATCAACAATAAAAATTAGTGCTAATGCGCCGGTAGTTTTAACACCAACACATCGGCTCATATTTCTCAAGCAACCAGCATCGCGTAGACAACCCCGCTCTTGTCCACTGTTTGTACCTGATTTGGTTTAGTGGCGTTTTTCACAGCTATCTTATTGCACTGCCCATTCGCTGAACATCAACAGACCAACCCACGACCCTCTTCGATGCACTGTGAAAACTGAAAATCAATTAAAAAAATACTCTGTGCAATTATTGTTTTTATTCTAAAACAGTACTGACATATATTTCGAATGCCTTTTGGGCTTGAAAACGAGGTACTGATGACGAAAGGAGTCCGCTCTTGTCTCTTTCCCTATTGACGGACCTGCTAATCCGACTCCTGGACTGAATACTTGAGACTTAGACTTGTCTAGTGAGCCTTCTAACCACACCTTGATACTCTTGATGCTGCTCAATGCCTTAGTCGATCTTCACAACGCGCGACGTGCCGGGAGCCGTCTTCCTTTGGTCTTGAGCTTTCCTCCCTGTCTCGATTCTATGGCATTTGGATCTCTTCCAACTTGATTTTAGCCTGGTTGGTGCTCAAGACATCTCGTCGCAGAACGGCAGCCGCTTGACCCCCGATCCTTTCCTTTCTCCATGCCTTGAGTTCCTTGCTCTCGTGCTCGAGCCATCATGTGCCGCAGAACAGGAGTCACCCAACCTCTTGTCCTTTGGCATGTCCGGTCTCGAGTCTTTGATTTGTTCGTCGGTGTCCATGCTCACGGCATTTTGGATGCAGATCGACTTGACGCCGTCTTAATTTGATTTCTTCTTATTCGTCGGTGTCCCAGCTCACGGCATTTCGGATCCAGACCGACTTCACTTGCGTGTGCACGTTTTGAAAAGGTCGGCGCCCTGGTGCCAGCAACTTATCAACGCCCTCAATCGCTCATCCTGGCCTTTGACCGTTCTTGCTGCCTGGCTCGTGTCCTGCTGAGGCTTTGGGTCAGCTCCTTTAGCCCTGTAGTGCTCCATCTATGGCTCGTCTATCAGTCATCTATCCATCTATACCATCTATCCATATAGCCGTCTAGCCGTCTATCCGTCTCTTGGTCTCTCAATTGATCTATCCGGGTATCCGTGCACTTGGTGGGTGCGCTGGGTATACACTCTTGTAGCTGGAGCGCATTGAGCATGCACACTGGATGACTGAGACAAGTGCATGGAGACACACACTCTGAAGAACTGTGACGACCGTGTTGGGGACACACCATGAACGACTGGGATAAGCGCGTTGGGTGCACACACTGGATTCCTGGGATGAGCACGTTGGGTATGCACAGTATGAACAACTGGGATGAGTGCATTGGGTACGTACACTGGACTCCTTGCACGAGCTCATTATGACACACTCTCTGTAGCTCCGACGAGTGCGTTGGACAACCGCACTATGTATCTTGTGTGAGCACATTGGGATGCAGACACTCTCCAGGACTGGGTGGAGCATGCTGGATGTACACACTCCATGGCTTGGATGAGTGCGTTATGGATACACGCTCAGGCTTTGCGACTGAGACGAGCATGCAGACGACACACTCTTGTGGTTCAGACGAGAGTGCAGGAGAGTCAGAACTTTTGAGTGGCTTGGGTTGAAAGTTTGATACGACTCGGGCGAGCAGCCTCCACCATCAAATTTTGGGAATGATCGGGGCTGTCATGTCTTGAATGGTGCGAAGCCGAGGCCTAAATCAAGATTGAAGTAAAAGATAAAAGTCATGGTCAGCATATGTGTTACTGTCTTCCTCAACATATTTTTTCGTCAGCTCAAAAGTCTACTTACCATTTCGATTTCGGCCTTGCTTGTGTCAGGTGGGCTCCAGTTCTAACAGCTGGAGCCATTATAGACCTGGTAAGATCGGAAAGGGCAACCCTGACCTCAATTTGGTGTGAGGACCACGGCCACCCCTTTTTTGATGGCGACGATGGCGGTAACGCCGATGGTGGCAACAGTGGCAAAGGCGATGTCTCGGGTGAAACCGAGAAAAATAAAAAAATAAAAAAGAATAGGCAAGAAGGTGCTGTGTGTCGACCATGGAACGAAAAGTGAAAGAAAGGAGTGGCATATGAAATTGTTAAGTAACACCTCCACATCCACTTGCTCCTGCTGTTAGTGCCCTTTGGAAACAGTGAGCAGTGTTGGAGGAGCCAAACCACCCCCATCACTCAGAAAGAGCACACAAACACACTTTTTTTTTGTTTGTCTACATTGATTCTGCCCACAGTATGAGAGAATGACATGTCTCAACTCTGAGCAATTGCTCGAATCAAGAATGTTTGCCAATGCATGGGTGTATTCCTATCCCTCCTCTTTCTCACTCTCTTCTCCAACTCCGTACGACTCGGGCTGTGTTGTAACCCACTCAGCCCGTTGGTCCGTGTCTTCCTCTCTCTCTTTGCCTCGGACTCCTTTCTCCGCCAAAAGTAACAGCGCTTAATAAAAATATAAACTTCCTTCGTTTGTAGATGAATGCGTATGTGAAGGATGGAAAGAACGAGGAAATAGGGTGGACGAGCAGTGGTCTCGTGGAAGGATAACGAAAACAGAGAAAAGACAAAAACGACTGCTCAGAGGAAACAAAAGGTAATCGACAGTTGATTCTTACATGAAAGACACACTTCATAGTGCTCGGTGATGGATGGAGGCCAATATGATGCAGACTCGAGAGTGGAATGGCGGTTGGTAACTGGATGTCGATTGATTGCTGGAGGAAAGAGTTATTTTTTTAGTGGCGTGAGGCTGCTAATAAACCCTTTGTCCACCCCTCACTGGATTGACCGAGGAAGAAAAGAAACCCGAGAAGATTGGTATTTTCCAACTACTTGTAAACCAGTATGCCATCGCGACGAGGATTCGATCGAGTATGGTTCCTGATTTTGGTGCCTGGTTCATTGTACCTGAGACGAACAAGAATGAAACCAACACTGCTGTGGTTCGAGTAAATGATTTCTTGGCCGACGACGAGAACGACCGTGATACCGTCATTATTCGCTAACCATTTTCTTGGATCGTCGTCCTTGTGGTGATAAAAAACAGAGTCATGTTACATTGTAAGGAGAACAAAGACAAAAGCAACAAGGATGCACAGTGTATAAGTGCCCGGGGCCCTTTGTTGCTCGTTTGTGTTGTAGACCTACTCATACTCTGAACTGACTTCAATTCAGCAAAACAGGTTGAAGTCACTTCGTGGCATGTTTCTATGGTGGGTCTCAAGGTCGGATTTAAGATGGGCGAATGCATGTTTGCGTGGTGGGACACAAGAAAAAAGCGTACCAACCCTCTGACGTTCCCAATTGTTGCCCTCACTTGGGCGCATCTACTTCCAATAGGCTACCCATTAGTTTCGTCTATGTGTGCAAACTAGTCTATGTGAGGAGTGCTGAAAGTTCTTTGCTTCTGATGAGGTGGATGTACTGTCCCTGGTTAAACGTTGGCGACTCTCATAAGGCAATTTTGGCTTGGGCCTTTGACGGAGACGGCTGGGAAGTGTTCTGATAGCTTGATCCTAGGTTCGGCCACATTGACATTTCCCCCAACTAAGGGACGAGTGCATTGTTAGGGCACGATCTGGCCGTACGACGGAGCTGATAGAATCCCTGTATGTTTTGCCTCTCGTCTTAGTTTCCAAGACTTTCTGCTTGTCATTCTTCCTTGTCGGCTTCCCCTTGATCTCTTTTCCACTACGTGTTTTCGTTTCGTCAATCAAAGATGGTGGTATACGGTTGTACATCCTTAGGTGGCCATCTTTGTGCACAACGGATATCTCGTTTTTTATTAGTGTGGCAAGTTCAACTTGGACGTAGATGGACTGGTTTTGCGCACATGCAAGTCCCGTGTTTAGGAAGTGAGGACAGCCGAGAAGACGAGTTGAAGAGATGGCCATTCAATAAAGCGAGGTTGTGTCTGAAGCGCGTCAATGAACGAAGGGACCGCTTGATGTCTGCGAGAGGCTTGTCGGGTTTGAGGAGCGAGCAATGTGGATGCTCAATATAACTGAGGTCACCTTGCCCTTTCTTGCGCTCCTCGTTCCCAATCCCAACCATTCCCCAAAAACTGCGTTGCACGCTTCGACAGAGACAAGGTTAAAACTTCTCCCCTCCGAGCCAGTGCGGGCTGGGCAATGGTTGGCTGGCTCAAAAAATCAAAGCGTTCGTGTATGTGTTGGGTGTCTCTTTACCCAAAAATTTGTGTGGAGAAAACAAGAGGGAGTGACATTCTTTTCATTGTCTCTTTCTCATCCTCCATTTCTTCCCTTCATCAATACCTCCCAAACACAATGACATCCATCTCGACCAACAAGCGCCTTGAACAGATCAAGGATCACATCATTGGTAGGTCTCATTCGCATCATGTACCTTGGTACCTGCCCTTTAGTTTGTTGAAAAGTCCTCAAAAAGCATGTCTGTTCAATTTTCTGTCACAGGAAGCAGCTCCCGCAAGGAACACCTGGTCCACCATAGACATCCAGATGATGTCGTGATTGTTTCGTATGTACCCAGAAGCATCAAACCAACTGGCGTAAGAATATCATAACCGCGATCTGACCTACTAACCTTCCCACCAATCTGTTGATCTTTCATGAGCAGTGCCGTTCGAACACCCATCTGTAGGGCTGGAAAGGGTGCCTTCAAAGATTTGTATCCTGAAGATATGTTGGCCATCGTTCTCAAGGCAGCCGCTGAGCGCGCCAAGATTGACCCCAAGATCGTCAACGACATCCAGACAGGCAACGTGCTCCAGGAGCTGGGTGGAATCAAAGCGGGACGCGCTGCAATGTTCTACGCTGGTGAGTAGTGGAGCATACATCGAGCTGCTTCAATAAGTCTTCTAACTCAACTTTGCTCATGAAAAAAAGGCTTTCCCCACACAACATCGTACGCTACATTGAACAGACAGTGTGCCTCGGGTCTCCAAGCCTGCAGCTACATCGCCAACGCTATCCGAGCTGGAGAAATCGATGTCGGCATTGGTATAAAGAAAAGGTCAATGCGCATTACGATTTTTCAAGCCAATATGCAGAACTGACACCGCAAACACCTACATCTCTCACAACAAACTAGGTGCCGGAGTAGAATCCATGTCGAACGACTATGCATCCAAGAGCCAGCCCTCGAGGGTCTCGGCTGAGATCAAGGCAGGGCCTGGGGCTGCTGACTGCTTTATTCCCATGGGCATCACTTCTGAAAACGTGGCGGCCGATTTTTCCATTAGTCGACAGGAACAAGACCAGTTCTCTGTCGACTCTCATGAGAAGGCGCTCAAGGCTCAGGCCCTGGGTCTCTTTGACGCCGAGATCGTCCCTGTTCTGGTCCAGCAAAAAGTGACCATCAAGGATGAGAATGGACAAGAGAAGCAGGTCACGCGCGAGGTTGTCGTTTCTAAGGACGAAGGCCCTCGTGCTGGATCGACAATTGAGAAACTCGGAAAGCTCAATGCTGTCTTCAAGAAGGACGGTTCGACTACAGCAGGAAATGCCAGCCAGGTCAGTGATGGTGCTGCCGCTGTTGTGTTGATGCGTCGCAGCAAGGCCGTGGAGCTCGGATGCCCGATTCTCGGTCGCTGGTGCGCATCACGCGTTGTGGGCGTGCCACCCAGGATCATGGGAGTTGGACCAGCGTATGCCATCCCTGCCGTTCTCAAAGATGTGGGACTTAGTGTGGATGACGTGGACATTTATGAGATCAACGAGGCCTTTGCATCGCAAGCGTTGTACTGCCAGCGCACTCTTGGTATCAACCCTTCCAAGATCAATCCCAAAGGAGGCGCCATTGCCCTAGGCCACGTAAATTTCATTTGTGTGTTCATATGATTTACCTCTTCACGAAGCTCGTACTCACACACCTCCCCCTCTATTGATAGCCACTTGGAATGACTGGTGCTCGCCAGATCGCTACTCTGATGCCCCAATTAAAGCACACTAACCAGTCGGTCGGCGTTATTTCCATGTGCATGGGTGTAGGCATGGTAAGGATCTCTGCGCATTCAGACAGGATAGGATGTCAGGATGTAACTGACTCTTCTTGTCTTATATTTTTTCATCCAGGGTATGGCGGCGGTAATTGTTGCGGAAACTCAAGAATGAACGACGGGTTTGCTACGATTTGAGAGCAGATGGCTTTTGCCACCAAATGAGTTTGAATAAAAGCGGGTTGGCCTGTATGTTTTTGTGTTGTTTCCATTCATCTGCGCATTTACTCCTCCTCGTCTTTCATTTCCCTCAGTTCTCACAATTCCCATTCGACAATTTCAGTCTGTTTGCCTTTTGAATTTGGACTATTGCAAGCAGCAAATCCCATGACATCTCTGGACCTGGTTTCCACTTTCACTTGTCTCACCTCCAAAAAGAACCATGAAGAAGCACTCCGAATCCTCAAGAGGGTTGCTACTATGGTAAAGATATACAGACGAGCCGCTATTACACTATAATCAAGCAAAAGGACTAACTTGTTTTCCTTTAAATGCACGACTAGGTCAAGCCAATCATGAAAGCCCACAACTGGAAAATCGGCACTCTGGCCGAGTTCTACCGGCCCGGCCTCCTTGGCATGAACACTAACCGCGGGGCTAAAATCGAACTTTGCCTGCGCTACCACAACAACGAGAACGAGTTCCTGCCCTGGGAAGAGATCCTGGGTACCATGCTCCACGAACTCACCCACAACATCCGCGGCCCACACGACGAACAATTCTACAAGGCCTTGAATGACCTCAACAACGAGTACGACAAAATCGTGGCCTCTGGATACACGGGAGAGGGGTTCGACTCGAACGGCCAGCGCCTCGGCAGTAAGACCGGACTGAGCGGACGGTTCGGAGCTGGTAATATGATTGCTGGAGGAGGAAATGGTGAGGCACTGGTCAGTGGTGCCGCAAAATCTGCAGCGGCCATGGCGGCTGAGAAGAGGCGGCAAATCAACGAAATGATGCTTCCAGAGGGTGGACGACGGCTTGGAGGTGGTGGTGGAGGGTGCCCTGGAGGATACTCGAATCCGGACAAAAAGTTCTGGGAGCAGTGGCACACTGCGGGGGAGTTGGCTGTCATGGCGGCGGAGCGGCGAGCGAAGGATCAGATCTGGTGCGGGTCTTCTGGAGGAGCATCTTCAGCGTCAACACCTGTGCCATCACCGAAATTGCCTTCAGCTGATCAGAACACACCAAGAACAGCAGATCAAGCAAAGTCAAATTTGCCCCGCGAAGGTCAGAAACTAGCTGGAGCCTTCAAACGGAGGGCAAGCCAGACGGTTGTGGATCTGACACTTGATGATGAGAGTAGCTCAACTGCCAGCACGTCTGTGACATCTCTGCCATTGGACAAGAAAATCAAGAGAGTTGGGCCTTCTGTTACCAAAGACGACCCAAACTGGTTATCATGGTCCTGTCCAGTGTGTACATTGATCAATCGGCCGCTGGCACTCCAATGTGAATGCTGCTTGGCTCTCCGACCCAACTGACTCTACACCCAGGCAACATCTCACATTCCAATAAAGTAGTTTTTTTTTCTGGTGACATGTTTATTCTTGTCATGTTCGCACGGTCAGTGGAAGATTGTAGAGAAACAGTGATGGGCTATGGTACAGACGATCGTGCTCTAAAAGATAAAATGAAAACAAGAAAAGGGAATATGAAAAATGTATGCTGGATAATAACTACAGAATGCAAAGAGGTACAATATTAAAAATAAAAAAGGCAAAGAGAAAAAAAGGGTGTATCAAAGGCAAAGAAAAGACAGAGCACGACTGAAAGTGTCGGATGCGATGATGGAGGGTCGGTCAAGGAGACACCATTTAGAAGGTGACCTTGTTGCCCTGGAAGGCACCGAAACCACCACGGTTGGTGGAGGCACCACCGCGACCGCCACGGCCACCACGGCCGCCGCGACCACCACGGTCACCACCGAAACCACCGCGGCCACCACCACGTCCACCACCGAAACCACCACGGCCACGTCCACCACCACGTCCACCACCGAATCCACCACCCTCGGAGCGCTCGGGCTTCTTGCCAGCGTAATCCAAGCGGCAGGGGCGACCGGCGAGCTCAGTGCCGTTCCAGGCAATGGCGGCCTTGGCCTCCTCGATGGAAGAGAACTGGACGTAACCGAAACCCTTGGCCTGACCGGTCTCGCGATCGGTAGGGAGGCGGACGGAGATGATCTCACCGCACTCGGCGAAAGCACCGCGGAGATCATCCTCAGTGGCGTTGAAGGACAAGTTACCGACAAAGAGGGTGTCGGAGGCATCACCAGTGGGGGCGTTGTTGAAGGACTTGGCGGCACCAGCCTCCTTCTTGGGGCGGGCCTCCGAGAGGTCAACACGGATGGAACGGCCATCAATTTCCTTTCCGGCCAAGGCCAAAGCGGCGTTAGCACCCTCAGCGTTGGCGAACTCGACGTAGGCGAAACTAAGAACGAAAGAATAATTTGAATTATTGCGTTAATATCCAAGTTTTTTTTTTCTTGTGCATGTATAGTATTGAAGTAGTTGACAAAAGATTTTGCCTGAAACGAATTGATCTAGTTAAGCAGAGAAGAAAGAACTTACCCCTTGGAGCGCTGGGTGTCACGGTCAGTGATGACACGGACATCGAGGATCTCACCGCACTCGGTGAACTCGGTGCGGAGCCAGTCGTTGTCGACGTTCCAGGAGAGGCCACCGACAAAGACGGTAGCAGAGGCGGGGGCCTCCTCGGTCTTGGTCTTCTTGGCAGCAGGGGTCTCCTCAGCCTCGGCCTTGCGCTTGCTCGACTCGGAGTCAGAGCTGTTGGCGGACTCGGCAGAGGCCTTCTCCTCGTCAGAGTCAGAAGAGTCAGAGTCGGAGGACTCGTCCTTCTTCTCCTCCTTCTCTTCCTCCTCCTCGGAATCCGAAGAGTCGGATGAGGATGAGGATGAGGCCTCGGATTCGGATTCAGAGGCGGATGAGGCAGACTCGACGACCTTCTTTTCCTTCTTGTTGACCTTGTCGGCCTTGGAGTTCTTGGGAGCAGCAGCGGTGGACTTGGCCATTGTGTATGTGAAGGAAGGGAAGGGTGGGGGGAGGGTAAAAAGTGGGAAGGTAGAGAAGGAGCAAAAGTGCAGAGGCGACGTTTGCAAAGAAATACACTTTCGCAGCAAACTTTGCCTTTGCCTCGCAGCAGGGCAAAAAAAAAAAAAAAAAAAAAAAGAAAAAAAGAAGCAGTCATAACGTCAACAACGTCTATTATTTTCACGTGACTCCAACGCCACCAATTGATTTGCCCTCTTTACCTGCACATGTGCAAATAGAAAGAGGTTCCTCCCAGAACTGAATTGACGTCATTCTTTTTTTTTTTTTTTTTTTTTTTTTTTCATTTTCCTCCACTCGCCGCTTGAACATGCCCAACATCAAGACCTTACTTTCAGACTCAAGAGGGAGCACCAAGCAAGATCCTTGCCGTCTCTTGACTCCGAGTGATCCTTGTGCCCATCCCAAGCTTTCATCTGTCAGATAAGCATGGATAGCCTCTCAGAAAAAAAGAAAAAAGATAAAAAAACTATTGGAAAGAGGTGCTCAGGTGCTCAACAAACAAGGAAATAAAAAAAAAATGACGTAATAGATGTCTGGAGCTTTCATTTCCAGGGCAACCCGCACAAACTCTCTCGCTCTCTCTTTTTTCTCTCTTCTCTCCTTCGCACTCTCTCTCCCGTTTATTTCTCCCCCTCGTTCAACTGCCACCTGCACCTTACTTTCCGGTCACCTTGGTTGGTCGCAAAGAAAGAAAGAAAGACACTCATTTGCTGCTCATCCAAAAACACACATTCCTACATCTCCATCCATTCCTCATTTCTTAACCGAGAATCGATTACTTGAGTGTAAAGGTTAGTGAAGTAGTGTTTGTCTTGCCCTCTTTGTCTGTTTCTTTCCTTCGGAACCAGCAAAGTGGAACCGATTTTCTTTTTTTTTTGTTTCTTCCTTCTATCGACACACTTTCTGGGTTCGCTGTGCATGCCAAGGGACTATCTTGGATGCTTTGTCTCTGCATCGATAACATTAAGATGTGGTCCGATATCCAACCGTTGAACACACTTGTAGTCGATGTCATGTTTTTAGCTATTGAGCTTTTTTTTTGGTCGGGTGCGTGTGTGTGTAATATGCTCTTTCCTGTCTCCCTCGTCCTTCTCTCTCTCTTTCTTCCACACTCATTACTTGATTGCTCCCCTCAAAAAAATCTTTGGCTCGCGTTCAATTTCGTCATCGGATCCTATTAAGGTCAAGCGCCATTCCGCAAAATAATGCACATATCCCATCGCGCACTTTGATACACTTTTGACCTTCATATCTCCTTTTTATCTTCATGCTGGAATGGGGCAACTTTCTTTTTGCAGCGACTCTCATACGCCCGCACTCCCATACTGCTTTGTTGAATAAGAGCCAGCTGTCGGGAGCGCAATCATCTTTTTGGGCTGCATGATAAAATCAACAGGGATATCAGGCCAAGGGCCCAGTGTGCGTCTGTGTGTCTGTGTGTGTCTGTGTGTGCTGGTGACGATAAAGATGAGAGAGCAAAGGTCCGAAGCAAAGGACTACAACAAAAAAAAAAGCTGTTACTGACCAAGCATCGCATTTGTCTTCTTCTCTCCTGTCGCTGGTAACCAGTTCACAACACGTCTTGGGCAGTAACACTCACACATCCCACATCGGCACAGGATTATCGCCAAGAAATCATAAAACATCTCCTGCTAGCGACAACTATGACCACCGTTGAGGCAGTCTCTACAGATATTCATCCGAACCACAGCATCTCTGTCGCTTCTATAGGTAGGAGGAACAAGACTGTTGTTGCGTCTCTCTCGCTCTCACTCCATCTCTCTCCCTTCTTTGCTTTCGCAATCCGGCCTTGAGTTACTAAAACCAAAAATACTTCCTCGTCCCATGACTAGACCCATCGACTTCCATGAACTACACTCAAGCAAACTCAAAACTAGATATGGAACCCAACCCATTCGAACAGAGCTTTTTGGACGTGAGTCCAGACAAGCCAGGGTCGACTACCACAACAGCGACCACAACAACAACCGACATCACTACCCAAGCCGAGGCACCCATGGTAGCTGTAACTGCGGGTGATGCCTCAAAGGCAACCACAGTCCTTCCACCTATCGCCTCCATGTCAGGACGTCTCGCTGCTAACAATAACAGCTGGGATGCACAATCGCTGCGGATGGGTCCACTCTCTCCATCGATGCTGGAAGGGCCCCAGAACCCGGTCTCCACCAATGCGCCTATCCCTGCAGCCTACAATGCTACCATTGTGGAAGATGGCTTCCCTTTCCCAGCACCAACACAACCACAGGCGCAACAACATCAACAGCCTCACTACCACCCAGGCCATCCTCAGGTGAACGACCAGCGATATATGGCGCAAAGAGGGCCTCATCCAGAGAACCCAGAGACTTACGGCAACCTGCACCTCCTCAGCCAGGCTACCAACAGAGAGATGTGGGTCAAGCGAGAGACCGAGAAGGGGCAGGCACCCATGCAAGGTCATCTCCAACAACAACATCCTAATGTCAACAACCATTATCAACAGCAACAGCAACAGCAACAGCAACATCACCATCAACAACAAGGACAGTATGTCGTCCAACAACAACAACCACCCCAACATCGGCCACCCCAGCACGGCCAAGCCTTACCCGGCATGCCCGGCATGGTGGCGGCGCCGCAGCTGCCCAAGAACGGGGTCGAGCCGGCCTTTGTGCGCGGGGTGCGACGGGGCAAGATGACGTCGGAGGAAATCAGCGAGGACTCTGATCAGTCGGGCCACACCAACGATGGCAGCTCTTCGGGCAAGAAGCGAGCCGCGACGGAGGACAAGATGGACGACGAGGAAAAGCGGAAGAACTTTTTGGAGCGCAATCGCCAAGGTAAAGAAACCAAGAAATGAAAAAAAAAAAAAAAATTGAGGGACCTGTTGACAAGGAGAGAAGGGAACTAGGGAAGAGAATTTATCTTTACTAACTTGTCTGTCCTTCTCGGTGCTGTGGAATCTTTTTTAGCTGCCTTGAAATGCCGGCAGCGCAAGAAGCAGTGGCTGTCAAATTTGCAGGCCAAGGTGGAGTACCTGTCGACGGACAATGAGCATCTGCAGGTACAGACGGCGGCGCTTAGGGACGAGATCATTCATTTGAAGGCCCTGCTGCTGGCCCACAAGGACTGCCCCGTGGCCCAGGCGAACGGCGTGTACGGAGACTCTATTGGTATTGGCGGCATGGTACGTCCTCAACAGCAACAACAACAACAACAGCAACAGCAGCAGCAGCAGCAACAACAACAACAGCAACAACAACAGCAGCAGCAGCATCAAATGCGGCAGCCTCCTCAGTCGCGGGGATCGCTCCCCCCACAGCCCCATCCAACGTCGACCGCGCGGATGGTGCAAGACATCACGCCGAATGCTTCTCCCAGCCAAAGTCAGGCCAGTCTGCGGTTCTAGTTCCCTATCTCGTGTCTCTGTCTTTCTCTCTCTCTCCTTCTACTCCAAGGGAAGTTTGGAGCAAGTTATATCACTGCCCCCTATCCTCTCTTCCCCTGTCCTTCCGTGTACTCTACTCTTGTCCAGCATCCAAATAAATAAAAATACAACCAACAGAATACGAGTTTTGCATGCAATGTGTTTTTTTTAGTACTAAATGCTGGTAGGTATCTTGCGAACAATGATTATGGAAAGAACAAAATGGTCTAAGGTAATAGGGGGTGTCTATGTTAGTGAATAGAAAGGGCTTAAAAAAAAAAAAGATGAAAAGAAAAAAAAAGAAGAGAAAAAAAGTGGTATTACAAAATAATGGCGTGGAAGGGCTCCGGCTATGAAAGGGGCACGTCTTCCATGTCCATGGCTTTGTCCACCGTAGGGGATTCCATAGTTGGCTCCGAAGCCATGGGAGGGCTCTTGATCGTCAGACCCTCGACCGCCATGGCCTCGGGTGAGCTGGGAACAGAAGATATCGTGGAGCAGAACTCGGAGGACTGGTAATCGGTCGTCACTGCACTGTAGTTGGAGGCCGTGTCGATATGAGTTGCTCGGACCGTGGTGGTGGTGGTGATTGTGGTTGTTGTTGTTGATGATATTGAAGACCCTTGTTCTATATGATCCTCCATCGACACTTCGTCTGTCTCCATCTCCACCTCCATCACTTCCTCATGTCCTTGTTCGTCAGCCTCCTCTGTGTACATGGTCTCGTGCTGGTGACGGTATCTCTCAAGCTCCTCGTGTGAGATCTGCTGGTACTGGTACGAGTATTGGTTCCGGGAGCCATGGCCACTCTCGAGATCAAAGTCTTGGTCATCACTATCCATGTTGGTTTCTTCTGGATGACCTCCGGGGAGATAATCGGCATCGTGCTCATCGTCGTCCTCACTGCTGCTAAAGTCCATCATCATGAGCTTTCGCCTCCGGAGAGTTCTTTGGCCGTGATGGTGATCTTCTTCCTCGTCCTGCTCCCTTTTGGCAGCGTCTTCCATTGCGTCCTCGTCCTCCTCGTCCAGGCCAGCATCCGAGTCCGAGTCATCCATGGCGTTGTTGTGGTTGTGGTACGAGTGCTGGTGGTAGTACTGCTGTGACAGTTCATGGTCGGAATCGGAATCTGAGTCCTGATCTTCCTCTTCTTCCTCTTCTTCCTCGTCCTCTTCGTCCTCATCGTCGTCCGCCTCCAATTCGGGGTCATTCCGGCTAATACACTGGTTGGAGAGCGGGCTGCGGGGTCTGGGGAACCAATCCTGGATCTCCTTCCAGGACTTGACTCGGGTGACCTTGTCCGGCAAGGTCTGACCGTCCTCGAGCTTATTCCACTTGTAGGAGCCATTGAGATCGAACAGGAGGACGGGGATTCCAGCGTTGGCAACCTCGGTGGCGTTCTCGAGGGAGTCGTCGATCAGGAGCTGAGCATGAACGTCTCGACAGATGACAGATTTGGGTTTCGAGATGAATGTGAGCTTTTCTTCCTCGGTCAAGAAATGGTTGGCAAAGTAGATGGACTCAAAGATCCCAGGGTAATGGCGGTCGACAAACTTTTTGGTCAGATCTGCAACGAATTGTTGGCGGGCTGTGACGATCACTAGACTGAATCGACGGGATTTGAGCAACTGAAAAAGAGCATGGGAAAAAAAAAGGAATTATTTAGTAATCAATTAGATTTCAGCTCATTAACCCCCCTCCCCAGACGACAAGACCAGGCCAGCCCAGTCCAGCCCAGTCCAGTCCAGCCCATGTTCACTGATCATGCCACTGATCATGGCTGATCAGATCTGGCATTGCGGAACCTGATCCTTCCTGAGCCATTACTGAATGGTTCTTGCTCTCTGTTGATCGCTTTTTGTGTATATACCTTCAGAGTCTCCAGACTGCCCTCGACAGGTTCGACCTTGAGAAAGTAAGGAGAATCGAAAAAGAGCCTCCATTTGGCGATGGATTCCTCCCGGGTGCCACCCCAGATCTTTGTGTAGTCGTACGAAATGAAGTCGTCCATGGCGAGGGTGGTGCCGTAGGTGTCGTTATGGAAGTCGGCGATGGCGAGGGTTGTCTTGGCCAGGACCTCGTCGAGGTCGACGGCAATCACCTTGCGGGGAGCATGTGAATTGTGGCGCATTTGGAGTGTAGATCAGAGGGAGGAGGGGAAGGAGAGGAAGGAAAGGGAAAGAATGGGAGAAGAGGGGAGGAGAGGGGGGAGTGGTGAGAATGACAACGTAGGGTGGAAGAAGAGGAAGAGAAGGAAAAGAGGTGAAGGGAGGAATAAGGGAGGAGAGTGGCAAAAGTGTGTCGATGTCGACAAAAAAAAAAGGCACCGAACCGCTGGGCCTTTTTTTTTTTTTTTTTTTTTTTTTTTTGCGTTGTGTTCTTTCAGGTACAATCACTAAAATCTTTCAGCCAGTCAGAGACGAAAGGGACATCGAAGACCAAGACACTTTCTTGCTTGCTTTCTTGCGTTTTGCTGCTATTCCGAGGTATATACTATCTATCACTCGATCCATATGAACACTCACCGTTCACCGTCCGAAGAGCAACACTAAGAGTGTCCTGTGTAGAAGCACAGATAACCACATATCACAACACAACACTCCATGTGGCATGTTCAAAAAGTCTTTTTCCCAGCGGAGAATGCAGATTGGACTGGAGGGAACAGAAAAAAAACAAATAACTTCGATCGCAGGTGATTGGTGTGTGCGCTGGGCATCGTTTTGTTCTCACCCAGCCACATTTTTTAATTGTCCACAGAGAACCTTGCATGCACATAGATGTGATGCTCAAAAAACCACGTTTGCTCATCTACAGCGCTGTGTCAAAACGAAAGGGGACATTGCGGTAGAGATAAGGAACCTGGTGAGGGGAGAGGTTTTTTTTTTGCTATTTTTTGGTTTTTCTTTGTTTGTCGGATCTGATGAAGAAAAAAAGCCAAGGTAGAAAAAATGAAAATAAAAAAGGATAAAGGAAATAACATAATAAAGCAAAAGGTAGGCTATCTAGGTGGGCGCACTCAATATACATGGAAACCTACACATCATACATCTGCTTCATCTGCGTGGGAAAAAGCTCCCGCAGCACTTGATGAAACCCATCCTGGGCATTCAGCTCGTCGTCCTCCCCCTCGGCACCCATGCCCCACGACGATCGGTCGGCGTCGCGAAGGATGCGGATCGTCTTGAGCAAGTTGATCTTGGCCGGAGTCGACAGTCGCGGCTCGTCGTCCAGGTTGCCGTTCATCAATTGAATACCCGCTGCCGTCACCAATGAGAACTGTTGTCGCATCAGCAGGCAGGGCTGGATGGTCGAGTCAATGTGGTTCAGGAGATACTCGGCCAGCGAGGTAATTGCATTTGCTGACTGGGCACAGGCCGAGCTGGCTCGTGCCGGCGAACAAGGCGGGTGACGGAGGTTCGTCCGGAGAAAAGGTCGATGCAGCAGAATGCGGATCGTGTGGAAAGTAATGCCCAGCAAGGTCGACTGAGCCACATCTCGGCCTTCGTCCTGGTTAGTAGGCGTGGTCAACATACTTGTCATGCCCAGGTCCCCCTGATTCGTCTGGAGGGCTTGTTGATGGCGAGCAGGAGGCGCAGTGATACCAGTGAGCGGGAACGACTGCCAGTCTGCCAGGGATCGGTACCACTCGTCCAGAGACACTCTCAGCTTCTCAAACTCGGCAGTGTTCACAAACAAGTTCTCGGTCCACGAGGACAGGAAGCAGAGAATGTCATCCAGGAGTAGTGCTTGCCGGCATTGTTGGTCAAAGAACGCTCGTGATCGATGTTGGGCTGAGGGCAGGTTCGTGGACGAGTTGGCTGTGGAAAAGCCAGAGCCTATGGGCAATACAGCTCCTGGTGCTGAGGCTTCTCCAGGTTCACCAAGATAAAGCTCGGACAGAGCAGAGGATGACTGGCTCAGATCATTATCGGGCGTGGTCCTCTTGGGCTTTGGCTTGGAAAGTGGTCGCAAGTGGGTCCTGTCAAAGATATGAACAGGGATGTTCTATTACATTGTAGGGAACGATAGGGAACGTGAGTAACAAACGCTATAGATGTAGGTATATCTGATACGTCGAGCGGAAACAAATAAACATATAAAAAAAATACCACTGGCCGATTATAGGCTGCAGACATCCAACGATCAACAATAAAGCAATGCCACCAGCAGAACTTCTGCTCTTCGTCCGTCGCCTTGTTGTCCGTTTGCTTTTCCTTCTTATTGTCCTGTTCTTTGTCTTGAGGATCTTGAGCCTCGCCTTGTCCTTTCTCGCTTGCGACCTGGTTATTGTTGCTGGCGCCGTTGTCGATCTCGTTGTTGTTGTCTTCGCTCAGACTGTGCTCGTGGTGCCAGCTCAGTTGCATTGCCATTGTGATGGCATTTCCACCGTACATGTACGCCTGAGAATGATATCCAGCCATGATCGCATACTCGCGTAGCAACAGCAGCGACTGAACAACAGTCAGAGACGGGTCTTCGTACTTTGACTTGAGGAACTGTAGTGCCCACTGAAAGTATTGCTCTCCACGGTCCTTTAGGTCTTCGTGTATGGCATAATCTTGTCCGAGTTCGTCAGTCTCCATCAGCTCATGGAGATGAGCCTCATAAGGGGTCTTGTGGTAGAGTTGTGGCCGCTTGTCCAGGAAATCAACGCTCACGAGGCGAAGGCTCTGCTCCAGTCTGCGGGTTCTCTCTTCTGCCGTACTTTTCAGCGAGGTTCGGTCGGGGATGTGTCTCGAAACCAGTGCTAACATGGCCAGCAGTAGAAGCGGGTTGGTTTTCAAGGGCACACTAGAGTCGCTTAAGACTTCTGGTACAGGGGGACGAGACTCGATAGGTCCCTTCCAGACGTCCTCCTGGTTATGCATAATGTGGACATGAATGTCGTGAGCCTCTGGGAAAGGCCCATAGTCTGCCCAGAACCGAACAAGAAAGTGGTTTTTGTGCAGGATCATGAACTGTGGGTGGATCAGGGTAAAGTACTGCTGCACCAGGCTGTGCAGCAGACCCGATCGAGCCATGCTTCTGAGAGCCTGAATAGGGTCCACAGTTTCCTTGAGCAAGGGGTCTTCTCCCAAGTCGTCGACCTTGGCTTGATCGTTTCGCTCCGGAGTATCGCGAGCGTCTTCGTTATCTTGCATATCAACATCCATGTTGAATCCTCCAAGACTACGCTCGGAAGCGGAAGGCGGGTCTGGGGAGGCAGACGATGTGCCTGTAGAGCTAACATCGGCCGGGCTCGGGCTCGGACTCTGGGTGAGGACGTTCTTGATCTTGTCGATGTAGTCCGAATATAGATGGCTGGCGCGTTGAATATTTTCCATCTCCAAGGCATTCTTGCGCGCACGGATACTGGCACTGGAGAGGGAATACAGGGGATCGCGGAGCCCAGGCGGCATTTGTGCGTGCGGTTTCTTTTGGTTCTTCTTGGATGACTCGAACTCTGGTGTCTTGTCCGATGAGCTCCGTGGAAGGGATGGCACCTGAGACTGTGGAAGAAGGGGTCTCTCGCTAAAACTTCTGGCGCCTGCATCTACCATGGAAGGTATACTGTTAGTAAGGGAAAATGGGAGCGTTCTTCGTACACTGGAGGTCGCATTATTACCTCGAGATGAAGCAGATTTGGTTGAAGTGGACGAGATGATGCTCTTGGCGGATGATGATGACGCCGAAGAAAATGGCGAGTCAGATGAGCTCGACAACGAGATGGAAGATAGGATAGCCTTGCCACTGTTATTGTTGTTGTTGTTGTTGTTGTTGTTGTTGTTGTTGTTGTTGTTGTTGTTGTTGTTGTTAGGTCTCTCTCGTCCAACCTCTTGGAAGGGAGGTATCGAGATAAGAGATTGGTCCGAGAGCATAATGGGCGACGAGGTCATTGGCGATATCCGTGGGTAGGATGAGCGGTTTCCATGAGAGCCATGGGAGCCATGAGAACCTGTCGCTCCTGATGCGGAGCCAGAGCTCGATCCTGAGCGTGAGCGCGTACGAGGAGAACTGCCAGCTCGATCTTGATCACCAGAGTTATATTGTGGGTATTGTTGTTGCGGCATGTTTCCCCCTTGGTTATTATTGGGGGAGTGGATCCAGTCGAAGGTCGTCGATGCCAAAGAA